>JASAMX010004366.1:0-10226 GCA_030248175.1 Microlaimidae sp. YZB2_3 | reverse complement strand
TTTGTTCTTCGTTCAGTTACGTATTGCTCATTAGATTAAAAAAATTCTGATAAAAAATTGGACCCCCCCTGACCATACATGGGCAAGTTGGTCCGGAGCGGGAGGGGGGTTAAACCCCAAATTAGGGGGGATTAAAATCCGAGAAAAAGCCAAGTACCCATATCGTTTTTTTTTCTGGAGTGCATTTTACCCATATCGTTTTTCGATTTTGAAGGGAAAATAGGTAAAAAACGCTAATTTTAGGTCAAAAAGCCCTTTTTATTGCATTTTTGAGCTTTTTATTGCTTAAAACATTCATTTTGACCTCAAAACTTAAGTTTGGAGGCAGTTAGAAGTCATTTTAAAGACATTTTTTTTCTTCATTTTTCCCAAATTGGGGGGGGTTAACTTTTTCTCCCACTTCTGAGTGGGGGGGGCTAAACCCCACTTCTCAGAGGAATTTGGGGTGGTTAACCCCCCCCCCAACCCCCCCCCCCGTGCCCATGTATGCCCCCCTGACCCCCCCTAAATTTGTAATCTCGCACCCGGGGTGGCTACCCCCCCTAAACAGCCAGGGGGGTCCGGACCCCCCTGAACCCCCCCCCTAAAAAATTTTGGCCTTCCACCCGGGGGTGGACCCCCCTAGCGGACCCGACCAAAAACACCTATGGTTAAACCCCAAATTAGGGGGGGGGTTAAAATCCGAGAAACGCAAAATACCCATATCGTTTTTTTTTCTGGAGTGCATTTTACCCATATCGTTTTTCGATTTTGAAGAAAAAATAGGTAAAAAACGCTAATTTTAGGTCAAAAAGCCCTTTTTATTGCATTTTTGAGCTTTTTATTGCTTAAAACATTCATTTTGACCCCAAAACTTAAGTTTGGAGGCAGTTAGAAGTCGTTTTAAAGACATTTTTTTTTCTTTATTTTTCTAAAATTGGGGGGTTAAACTTTTCTCTCCCCCCCTTCTGAGTAGAAGGGAGGGGGGTTAAACCCCCTTTCTCAGAATTTGGGGGGTCAACCCCCCCAACCCCCCCCCCCTCGTGCCCATGTATCGGTCCAACCCCCCCCCCCAATTTTCAATTTTTTTACCCCTAACCCCCGCTAGAACTTGAAATCTGACCCCCCCCCTTCTCCCTTGGAAAAATTATAGGTACTTTTTTTTACTAAATTTTCTCCCAAAAACGTAATAACACACAGACCTGTGCACTGCCCCCCCGCGAGGTTTAAACGGGGGTGGAGGCAACTTTTTTGAAACGGGGGGGGCAAGCAGCGAGGAAAAAAAAGAGAAAAAAGAAAGGAAAAGAGAAAAAAAGGGACAAAAAAAGTGAAAATAAAGTAAAAATAGGTCTGAAATGGCTTAAAATACATTGAAATAGGCTAAAAACTGCAAAAAAATTGCAATGATGGCGTCATCATAGGTCAAAAGTGGCGTCATAATTTTAGGGTACTTTTTCATTTTTTGGCGGGGGGGCATTTTCAGACCGTGCACAGGTGTGAACACATATTCATGTTTTTACACCCTTTTTACACAAGAATATAGCCTTTTATTCAATAAAATGTAGTATTATCCTATAAAAAGAACAATTATTAAAGTTATTGGTTTAAAACTGATTTGCTTTGTACACCGGACCCCAAATGACCCCTCTTTAGATTTCAAAATTTTGCACTCCGGGTCGACCCCCCCCCTAAAAAACTAGGGGGCTCGGACCCCCTGGGACATCCCTCCTAGAATTCAAAATTCGATTTACCCCGGGTAACCACCCACCCTAGCTTCCCGGACCGTTCTCACCTATGTCTGTGGTCGTCATCGTCAATAAACAAGACGAACGTTAACTATGACTAGCGCCTATACCAAAAAATTTAAGTACCAGTGGCGTCAATTTGGCATAAAAACCTAGTTGAAGGGAGAATTCCTATCTCTCTCTCCTTTCCCTCGTTCTGCTTCAAAATGCCCATTTTTGGCGTTTATTCTCCTTTTTCTCCGTATCAATGAACTCTTCTCTCATAGGTGGGCAGCCTCCCGGATTTTGGAGGAGGCGAAGGGGTACACCCGACCCCCAAAATTTGGAAGAGGGAGTGTTCCAAAAATTTTAGGGTATACCTCAAATACCACATTTTTAGTGTTTTTAGTACTTGGGCCTTTTAAATTTTAGGGGGGAAGGGTGTCCAAGGTACCCCCAAATTTTGGAGGGGGAAGGGGGAGGGGTTGTCGGCTATAATCGGGATTTTCGGGGGGGGCTATAATTGCCATCATCGCGAAATGTTTGCAGTTTTTAGCCTATTTTTATGCATTTTAACCCATTTTAGACCTATTTTTATCTTATTTTCGCTTTTTTTGTCCCTTTTTTTCCTTCTTTTTTTCTCTTTTGTTTCTTTTTTTTTGTCTCCCCTGCTTGCCCCCCCCGTTTTATTACCTCTCCCCGTTTAAAAAAAGTTGCCCCTTGTGCCCCAAATTTTGAATGTCTCCCCTAAATAAAACCCCGGGGGCGGGCGGGCGGTGCAAAGGTCTGAAAGGTGTAGTTATGTTTGATTTGATCAATGTTGATTTACGTGTTGTAATTGATTTGATATTAAAAACGTAAAAAATATTGGGTTTTTGATATTAAATAATTCATGATATATGATACCTGTGCACGGTCTTGAAATGCCCCCCGGTTTCATTTAAGGATTGCCTCCCACCGCCAAAAAATGAAAAAGTACCCAAAAATTATGGCGCCATTTTTAACCTATTATAACGCCATGCCATCATCACGAAATTTTGGCAGTTTTTAGTCTATTTCAATGCATTTTACGCCATTTCAACCAATTTTTTTTTACCTTAATTTCGTTGTTTTTTTGTCTTTTTTTCCCTTTTTTCTTTTTTTCGTCTTTTTTCTTCTTTTTTTCTTTTTTTGTTCTTTCTCCCCTGCTTGCCCTTCATCTTATTGCCCCCGTGCCCTCCCCCCGTTTTGGAATTGCCAAACACCAAAAGGTTTTTCTACAATTCTATACGTGAAAAATTTCTTAATAAGTAAAAATTTACGTTGCAAATTATACACTCAAAAAACGCGGCTACTGTCTACTTTAATTTGATACCTTGATCGTTAAGATTGGTGCAATATTTGTGAAATTATTGCGTTTCCGGTACAAAAAACCCGCTATTTTTTCGTTAAAAATACCAAACGACGGCAGTGATATTATGAAGTTTGCCCAACCTTTTTTCCTTTATTTCGTGTTTTTAGCGAAAAAAATCGAGGGTTTTTTGTATGAAAAACCAACAAATAATGCATCAATCTTAACGAGGTATTAAACTGAAGTAGAAAGTAGCCGCTTTTTTTGAGTACATAATTTTAAACTTAAATCGTTATATTATTAAGTAAAGTTTCATGTACAGAATTGTCAAAAAACGCCATTTTTGGGGTGTCATAAACATAACTCCTGAACCACTAGATATATTTTGTTGAAAAATTTTTGGTGGGCTATTGGAGGCAGGACTAATGTTTTGACAAAAATTATTAAAATCGAAGACAAAAATTTTGACTCCGCACGCCGCACCGCGTTAGAATTTTTAGAACCTTGCAAATTAAACATATAACAACCTGCATTTAATAATTATAGATAGTTAATCGTTCACTCGACAACTTTGTGCACGATGAACAAACAAACATTTGTGATTTGCGGCTCTATACCTTGCTTGCTCTGTGGGAAGAACAGTGGTGGTGGTAGATTTCACGTTCATTGGAGACATAGGTGAGAAAGGGGGGGGGGCAGGGTGGGGTCCACCCCCATAGCCTCGAAATTTTGGAACCCCCCTTAGACGAAAATCTAGGGAGGCCGCCCACTCCCCCAAATTTCCAAATTTTTTACCCCTTACCACCCTCTAGATTTTAAAATCTGACCCCCCTTCCCCTCTTGGGAAAATTTTAGGTACCTTTTTTATACTAAATTTTCTTCCAAAAACGTGAATTTTCATCACATATTCATGCTTTTACACCCTTTTTATACATGAATATGGCTTTTTATTCAATAAAATGTTGTATTATCCTATAAAAAGAACAATTATTAAAGTTATTAAGGTTTAAAACTGTTTTGCTTTGGACACCGGACCTCACCTTACCCTCCTCTGGATTTCGAAATTTCGCACCCCGGGTCGACCCCCCTAAAAAATTAGGGGGGGGGGTCCGGACCCCCCTGGGACCCCCCTCCTAGAATTCAAAATTCGATTTACCCCGGGTAACCACCCCCCCCCCCCGAGCTTCCCCGACCGTGCTCACCTATGATTGGAGATCGATTTTTCCCAAACGCCCAGCTGAAAGTTATTTTATAACGTCCAAGAAGTGTTTAGCACCATAGGTGGGCAGCGGCGGGAATTAGGGGATTATACCCCCAAAAATCCCGCCCGACTATAGCCGACCCCCCCCCCAAGGGGGTACCTGTACCCCGGACACCTCCCTAAAATTTGGGGGTCTCAGACTCCCAGTACCAAAAACGCTAAAATGGGGTATTTGAAGTATACCCCCGAAAAATCCGGGAGGCTGCCCACCTATGTTTAGCACTGAACAACTGCCGTTTAAATAGATTTTTGACTAACTTGGTCTAATTTTTGATTAACAAAGTAAAAAGTTTATTTATTTTTACATAAAGCGGGAAACAAAAGGCCGATATTATTTGGCACTAACTACGCAACCAAATGCTATACATAACACTACTGCAAGCAAATATAGTCACAGTATCAGACCTGTGAACTGCCCCTGCCCCCTCTTTTCTCCTCCTCCAGTTTTATCGAAAGGAGGGAAGGGAAAGCAGGGAAGAAAGAGAAAAAAAGGGAACAAAAAAGCGAAGTTTAAGTAAAAATGGTTTCAATACTTTCAAATTCATTGAAATTGGCTGAAAACTGCAAAAATTACGCGATGATGGCGTCATAATAGGTCAAAAATGGTGGCGCCATAAATGTTTTGGGTACTTTTTCATTTTTCGGAGGGTAATGAAAATAAAATGGGAGAGGAGGCACAGCCACTAATATTTTGGGGGATGGGCATCTCCAGATCTTTTCGCAGGTCTGCAGTATAGCGTGTGCCAGTCAGGACTTAATCTCGGGACCTTCAAGATTCCAAATTTTTTTTCTAGTGATACCTTAGAAAAACAAAAAAAAACAAATACAAAATGTAATTTCAACCTAGTTGAGTTACAAAAACGCAAAAAAATTTAGACAAGCCCTGGCTGATTTAGACTTGCCTACTGGAAAAAAATAACTAAATAAAACTCTTTATTTAGTCATTAATATTTCTATAAGTTAATTCAAAAAAATTAATTCTTCAGTATCCAAACAAGATAAAGATTCTGACACTGCAACACAACCTCAAAAAAGTATTAAAGGGAACCCTTATAATAATATACTACAGTTTGGCAAAAACATAATAATGAGAAAGTATTCCTTCTGTGGTTTTTATTTGGTTTTTTAAGGGTTATAATATAAATAGTAGTGATGTTCAGACCTGTGTACGGTTTGGAAATGCCTTCCCATATTATTAGTGGTTGTGCCCCCGTTCCCATATCGTTTTTTTGCCCCCCCCACCTTCCGCCCAAAAATAAAAAAAGTACCCAGAAATTATGTCGCAATTTTAACTATTACGGCGCCATTTTCGCAGAATTTTTGCAGTTTATAGCCTTTTTAATGAATATTAAGCCATTTTAGACCTATTTTTACTTAAATTTTGCTTTTTGTCCCTTTTTTCTTCTTTTCTTTTCTTTTTTCCCTTCTGTTTTTTTTCTCCCTTGCTTGCCCCCTCCCCCATTTTATTGCATTTTTTAGAGCTATTTTCATTTTATTTATTTTCATTTCATTTCAAACGATTTTATGGTTTAAGTGTGGAAAAAAATTTAGTTCACAAAAAAACTACAAAAATAATCAATGGCATTAATTTGGGATAATTCGTTATTTTACTACAAAATTAGGCCATGGAACCTGAAACTCTTTTTTTTTGGATTTTTTTTGAAAACTGGATTTTTTTTAGAGCTCAACAAAATTTCAGTGCTCCCCTTCCAGAGCTCTAAGCACCGGGAATTTCAGTTACCAAGTAATAAGAGAGTAGAGAGATACAATCAAACTTGGCGCACGAACAGACCTGTGCACCCCCCCCCCCCCGGGGGTGGGGTTTATTGGGGGGAGGGCAATTCTAAAACAGGGGGCATGGGGGGCAACTTTTTTGAAGGGGGGTCAAAACCGAGAAAAAAAGGAGAAAAAAGAAAGTAAAAGAAAAAAAAGGGACAAAAAAAAGGAAAATGAGGTAAAAATAGGTCTAAAATGGCTTAAAATACATTGAAATAGGCTAAAAACTGCAAAAAATTTGCGATGATGGCGTCATCATAGGTCAAAAATGGCATCATAATTTTAGGGTACTTTTTTATGTTTGGCGGGGGGGAAATCCTCCAATCAAACGGGGGGCATTTCCAGACCGTGCACGGGTCTGCATGAATTTGGGTGGTAAAAGATTTAATTGTTTTTAATTGTAGAAACGCGAAATACCCATATCGTTTTTTGGAGTGCATTTTACAAATCATATCGTTTTTCGATTTAAAAAAATTGGGAAAAACGCCAATTTTAAGGCAAAAAGCCCTTTTTATTGCATTTTTGAGCTTTTTACTGTTTAAAACATTTCTTTTGACCTCAAAACTTAAGTTTGGAGGCAGTTAGAAGTCATTTTAGAGACATTTTTTTCTTCGTTTTTCCAAAATTGTGGGGTTAACCCTTTCTCCCTCCCCCCCCCACTTTTGAGTAGGGGAGGGGGGTTGAACCCTTCTTCTCAGAATTTGGAGGGTTAACCACCCAGTGCCCATATATGGGTTAAACCCCAAATTAGGGGGGTTAAAATCTGAGAAACGCATTTTACCCATACCGTTTTTTTTTCTGGAGTAAATTTTACCCATATCGTTTTTTTTTCGATTTTTAAGGAAAAATAGGTAAAAAACGCTAATTTTAGGTCAAAAAGTTTTTTTTATTGCATTTTTGAGCTTTTTTATTAGAATTTTTTTTCCAAAATTGGGAGCTATGTATGAATCAAAAACGCTAAAATGGGGTTTTGTGGTACTTCATATTAGCATAAATGTTAATAAGGTATTTATTAAACAAATAATTTTGTTGTGTTAAACAATTAAACATTTGAAAATGCATGACTATTCTGCAGAATAACTTTAAGCAAAAGACTATTTTTGTTAAAACTATTAATTTTAGCATCCCTTAGTTTAAAATCAGGTCAGGTTTGTACTAAATATTTCTTATGCAGCCTTGACTAACACTTTAAAAACATTATTATAAATGGACGAAATTGAGGTGCATAGGACACTACGTAATATTCAGTAAAGAAGTAAAAATTTTAGGAAAATGTTTCACGCCTCATGTCACAAAATTTATAATATTACTTACTGGGTTTAAGCTTCTGCATTGTTCGATAGGATTTTTGTAATCAGTTTTTAGCTCATCAAAAGCAATAATCTGAAATTATAAAAAAACATTACTTTTAGCAATAAAAAATTTTTAAAAATATTTTTTTTAATTTTAAAAAATGTTTTATAGGTAGGAGCATAGGTTAGCTTGGCAGCCCCCCCTGCGAGGCTAACCTATGCTCCTTCCTATAAAACTTTTTTTAAAAAGTTAAAAAAAAAAAGAAATATTTTTTATATTTCTTTTTTTAATATCCCTCCCTGCCCACCTATGGTTATACCCATAGGCATACATGGGCACGGGGGGGTTGAACCCCCCAAATTCTGAGAAGTGGGGTTTACCCCCCCCCCCACTCACAAGTGGGGGGGGAGAAAAAGTTAACCCCCCCCCAATTTTGGAAAAAAAAAGAAAAAATTTCATTTAGTAAAAAAAAGGACTTCTAACTGCCTCCAAACTTAAGTTTTGAGGTCAAAATGAATGTTTTAAGCAATAAAAAGCTCAAAAATGCAATAAAAAGGGCTTTTTGACCTAAAATTAGTGTTTTTAACCTATTTTTCCTTCAAAATCGAAAAACGATATGGGTAAAATGCACTCCAGAAAAAAAAAACGATATGGGTATTTTGCGTTTCTCGGATTTTAACCCCCCCTAATTTGGGGTTTAACCCCCCCCCCCACTCCGGACCAACTTGCCCATGTATGGTCCGGACCGGACACCCCTGGGGCCCCCTCCTAGAATTCAAAATTCGATTTACCCCGGGTAACCACCCCCCCAAGCTTCCCCGACCGTGCTCACCTATGATTAGGGGAGGGGCTTCGCCCCCACTAAAATTTCGGGGGGGGGGGGTGGGGGGTGCCCTATTCGAAATTTTTTTTGTACGAAATCCGCTCCCCCTATAATGAAACCCTGGGTACGTCCCTGGGTTAACCCCCCAAATTCTGAGAGGGGGCGTTTAACCCTCCCCCCTCACTCAGAAGTGAGGGGGAGAGAGAAAAGTTTAACCCCCCAATTTTGGAAAAATGAAGAAAAAATGTATTTGAAATGACTTCTAACTGCCTTCAAACTTAAGTTTTGAGGTGAAAATGAATGTTTTAAGCAATAAAAAGCTCAAAAAATGCAATAAAAATGGCTTTTTGACCTAAAATTAGCGTTTTTTACCTATTTTTCCTTCAAAATCGAAAAACGATAAGGGTAAAATGCACTCCAGAAAAAAAACGATATGGGTATTTTGCGTTTCTCGGATTTTAAACCCCCCTCCTAATTTGGGGTTTAACCCCCTCACTCCGGACCAACTTGACCTAGTATGATTAAGACATACATGTTAAACAAAACAACTATAAAGACCATACATGGGCAAGTTGGTCCAGAGTGGGGGGTTAAAACCCAAATAAGTAAGGGAGGGGCTTAAAATCCGAGAAACGCAAAATACGAATACCCATATCGTTTTTCGATTTTGAAGGTAAAATAGGTAAAAAACGTTAATTTTAGGTCAAAAGCCCTTTTTATTGCTTTTTTGAGCTTTTTATTGCTTAAAACATTTATTTGACCCCAAAACTTACGTTTGGAGGCAGTTAGAAGTCATTTTAAAGACTTTTTTTCTTCATTTTTCCAAAATTGGGGGATTAACTTTTTCTCTCTTCCCCCACACTTCTGAGTGGGGGGGGGGTAAACCCATAGATGAACACGGTCAAAAAGCTAGGGGGGTGTTTACCCCGGGTAAATGACTTTTCAAAATCTAGGAAGTGGGTCCTAGCACTCCTAGAGGGGGTTGAATCCCCCCTAGCTTTTTAGGGGGGGTCGACCAGGGGTGCGAAATTTTGAAATCTAGAAGAGGGTCAGGTGGGGTCCGGTGTCCAAAGCAAAACAGTTTTAAACCATAATAACTTAAATAATAGTTCTTTTTATAGGATAATACTACATTTTATTGAATAAAAAGCGATATTTAGGTATAAAAAAGGTGTAAAAACATGAATTTGTGTTAAAAATTTACGTTTTTGCAAAAAAATTTAGTATAAAAAAAGTACTTAAAATTTTCTCAAGAGGGGAGGGGGGTCAGATTTCAAAATCTAGAGGGGGGTCAGGGTGAAAAATTCGAAAATTTCGGGGGAGGGGGGGGGGGGCCCTGGGGATTTTTTTTTGAGGGGGGGGGGCCCTCAAAATTTTGAGGCTAGGGGGTTGGGGTGGACCCCACCCTACCCATCCTTGTTCATCTATGGTTGCGAACCTATTGGGAAGGGTATTAACTATACATATTCATAGGTGTTTTTTGAGGGGAGACAAAATATCACCCCCCTAAAGCCTAAATTTCGGACCCCCTTTCTCCTCTAGAAAAAAATCCAGGGGGACCTTATCTCTTAAAGCTCGAGAGTGTTCCGCCCCGCGCCTGACCCCCCCCCCCTAGCGAGGCCGAATCGAGTTACTTTAAAACAATGTATGTTTTCTACGAATAATAGTGAATTACAGCAAAGGTCCTGTTTATACGACAAAGATGGATTTAGTCAGTGAATGAATAAAACCGAACCCCCCCAAAGTTTCGGGGAGGGGGGTGGTGGGTTGTTGTTGTTACATTACCTGAAAACTTATCTTTCCTATGCAGATTATGCAAAGGGCAGGCGCTAAGACAAGCCAGGAGGGGCAAAAAGTTTTACCCGCCATTGAGCCACTAGGACCGTTCTGACTATCAGGCAGCACCCAACGGGCCTACGGGTACCAACCATCTGGACCTGGTTGCTGGATCTTTTCTTTTATAGAAATGAGTCCAGTTTGGCATGGCTAGAGTGATTGTTGTTGTACGTCGGCTACGCATGGCAGTCTTCTATCTAGCAA
>JASAMX010004364.1:0-12350 GCA_030248175.1 Microlaimidae sp. YZB2_3 | reverse complement strand
GTTTGTTTTTAAGAAAAAAATGTTACATTAAATGACCTATTCTACGCAGCAAAAAACCATTTAGGCCGCTTCAATGCATACAATAAAGGAGACGGGGCGCGACTCCGGAAATGCCCCCCCGTTTTATTGGGAGGTCGCTCTGACCCTAAAACCACGACGCCACTCCTCCCACGATGGGTCGGGAATCTTTTAGCCTGGAACACTTTTTAAGCCATTTTTCAGACGCGTATTTCTACCTCATCTCTCTTTTTGTCCCCTTTTTTCTCTTTTCCCTTCTTTTCTCTTTTTTTTCCTTCCCCTGCTCCCCCGTTTCAATTCTTCCCCCTGCGCCCCCCCGGGGGGGGGGAGGGATAGAAATTTTTTTTTTTTTTTTTCCCTAACCCAATAAGAAGGTATAGAGACTTTAGGTTTTAGGGTGGGCAGAGCGCACGTTCCATGTTCCGCCGTTCTACCAAAATTCCTTTTTCATCTTTTATACCAAAAAAACCCAAAATTGCGTCCAGAAAGGTAAAGGTAGTAAAAATTCCCCTACGCAAAAAAAGTCTTACACCTTCGGTCTGCGGATGCGAATTGTTTAAAAATAACAAACAACAAAAACTGCAAATTATTCTGAACATTTAAGACTACGAATGACTAAAATTTTTTCAGTAGCACTTCTAAAAAAAGCTCACAACCCCACCAAACGACCAAAAATGCAACTCATTTTAGTCACTAAAATTCCCCCAAATTAGGATGTCGATAAGCTGCGTCGTCTCCTTCGATGTCCCGTAGGGGACGAGACGCAGTGACTGCGTCATGCTGCGAACCGTGGTGGTGCTCTGGATAACCGGAAGCCTCCTGGACAAAAATGGGTAAGTTTAAAACTCAATGTGAAATTATTTTTAGAAAACACAAAATTTCAGCAAATTACAAAAAAATACCAATTCAACATTATAATTATAAATTCAGCGGTGTCATCATTTCCACCCCTCCTGATTCCGGGAATCAAGAAATCTTTATTTTTAGGTTTTTTTTATAGCTAAGCGGCCGGGCGACTTGTTACCGTATTCATTGCCCCGCCCCACCACCTATATCAGCACCTTGTTGATGTAGAATGTTAGTATTGAAAGGCCCCACCTCCACGAGACGATTTTAGGGAGCAGATGTGAGTTTTACATTCTGTATGAGAATAAATATATAATAATAATATTGAAAGGACAAAAAAACAAAATTAGGTTTAATAAGTGTTGTGTTTGAAATATAAAACATAAAAATGAACTGTGATGAAAATTATTTTCGCGCCAAAACTACAGTTCTTTCGACTCAAAAATCGGTCTACCTACTCTTCGGCAGTGCAACAATGAGCAGCCTAGATAACTCTATCTCAAGAGAGTTTTAAAAACTGGAGCAAAAACTGCCCCTCTCCCTTTAATAACAATGATGAATAAATTAAGAACCAGTCCGGGGGTAGGTCGGGGCGCGCCATGGGGGACGGCGCTCAGGCGGGGCAGCAACTTCCGGCGGCGGGCGGGGGGGGACGAGATACCATGAGGGTTTTGATCTCTGTTTGGATTATTTTTTAGAGCACGCTAAAATTTAAAAAAAAAATCAACGAAAATTAATTTCAAAAACACGTTTTTTTACGTTAAAATATCGTATTTAGCTTTAGTTCGAATTTTTTTTAGACTCTACAACTAACCCAAGCCATTCTCGGAAAAAGTTTCGTTTCATCATTTTTTTTAAATAGTACCTTGGGCACGAGTACAGCATTCCTAATACTATTCGGCATAACAGTGAACAACCCACAAACAGCTCTACATAAAACATTTTAATATTTGTGCATAAAAAGCATAATGTACTACTCTGTTGAATACATTCTCTTGGCCAGAAGAGGGAAACAGCTTATTTATATGTTCAGAAGAGAACAAAAAAGTGTTTCACGTAAAAATGAATTACCGTTTTGTTTAGAAGGCCTATTTTTCTTTTTATACTACTTGTTCTCAAAAAAACCCCAACAAATTTTTAAACTGAAAATTGTCTGACTCCGAATTTGGATCTTATTTAAATAATTTCGCGTTTTGAACAAGAATTAAAACATTCATTTGGGTCCCTGATGTCTAAACTCTCGGGACTACGCACGCGTCTCACCTAGGTTGAAACTGACAAAAAAACCATACTGTTCGAACTAGGGGATTTCTTAACATATTTAGGCCTAAAAATTAACCATTCGAACTAACCCAAATTTTCGTCCTGGTTCGTGAAGCCTTAAGTTTGTTCTACCTTCCAACAAGCTGTTTTTTGTTTGTTTGTTTGTTCTGTTTTTTAAGCTGCTCTATTATTGTTTTTAAAATTAGCTTGAACTCCTGCCATGTATCTCACCACTACCTACAATTACCACTGAAATTTCAAGACTACAGTTTCACGTTTAATCCCGTACGGCGCATGTTTCAGAGTAGGCGCAGCGCTTTAAATCGTGGGCCAATTTCCTTTCTGAACATTTTTTTTTTTTTTTTTTTTAAAAATTTAAAATTTAAACTGAACATTTTCCCGCAAATTTTTATTCAAATTTCCGTCAAAAAGTATTTTTTTTCTCACGGCGAGAAGGCGTGACGCAAAACTCCGTAAAACTGTATATGCCGGAATTCCTTTCGCTTTTTATAAAGATCATTAATCCGGAAGGTTAAAACTAAACTCTAATTTTTTGACAACGAAACAGTGAAAAATAAAATTACATGAGGATGCGATTTTGACGCAAACAGAACAAAAAGACGCATATAGAGAGAAAGTAAAATTAAGAAAGTTCCCTCTCAGAAACGTTTCAATAATCTCACCTTTGTTTAGAAATAATAATAGAAGCAAAATAAAAGTTTTTTACCATTAAAATAAAATATAAAATGTAAGATTTCAACAAGAATACGCTCAAAAAAAGGGGCCAATTACGGCCTCTGTCTCGAGTGTTATTTTTAAATACGGAAATAATTAGTTTCTGTAAAAGAGAGCAAAAAATCTATGGGGGAGTTTGCCGGTAACGGGGCGGGATTAATTAGGCTTATGTTGGTGCTCACATCAAGGAGCACAGCACAGCAATTTTGCTCGGCACACGCACATTCCAATGATCAATAAAACTAAAAATTTAAATTTTACATAAAAGGGCAAAAAGACCTGGGCTCAGAACGGGCGGAACGGTTCGATGCGTGTTGCGGCAACGGGGCCATTTTGGCGTAAAATTGATGCGTCCAAAGTGTCTTCGTTTTCCAAGGGAACACTGAAATTACCCGCATTCCACCCAAAAAAGACCCCATTAACTAAAAATAGTTTCAAAAAAAAAAACAAAAAAATGTAACTGGGAAATCGAAAATTCTTGAATAGTAATTTCGCTCAAATTTGACATTAATTAATCCGAAGTTTAAAATTAATTCAACGAAACTTTTAGCTACAAACGGGGAGGTTACGCCAGAAATAAAAAAATACATTTTTTGTATTTAATTTAAAAAAAAGAAAAGAAAACAATACTGCTCTATTGGCTAACCTCCCTCAACAATGACGATTCATTATTATTACTTTCTTTTTGAATCTGCCACCTACAAATAATTTTAAACTATTCTCTATTAAATGAACGCAGTTAAATATTAACAAATGAAAAACAAAACAATCACATTCGGTAATGCGTTCATTATTACACGGTTTCATAATATCGCACGCAATCTGTGCGCTCAAGAAAGTATTTTTAGTTTTATAGCAAAATAGTAAAAATTCGTACTCTGAGAGAATTTTAACTTTTACAAAAAACGAAAATATAAATAAAAAGGGACTTTTGAGGCATAATTTTAACATTTTCCAAAAAAATTATTGTATTAAAGAACTTTGTATGTACCTTTAAATGTTTTTGATATTTTATATATTTTTTATAAACTTAAAAAACATTGTAATCAAAAAATTTATTTTTCATATTGTAAAATGATTTTTATTGTTGATTTAGAGAAATGTTTCCGCTAAGGCTTAATTTTGGGAATATAAAATAAAAAAAATTAATAAATCAATACATAATTAAAATCAATAAATCGATAATTTAAGAGACCCATGGGAATGATAATAAAACATAAATTTCAAAATGTTACCAATTTTCTAGAAATTGGATAAAACTAACCTGGTCTCTATTCTTTACCACCGATCATCTTAAAATTACTAAGTAAATTACCGTTTTTATATATATATATATATATATATATATATATATATATATATATATATATATATATATATATATATATAAACGGTAAGTTACTTAGTAATTTTCGGTGATCGGTGGTGAAAAAGAATAAGTTCAGGTTCGTTTTATCAAGAATTGTTAGAAGATTGGTAACATTTTGAAATTTATGTTTTATTATCATTCCCATGGTCTCTTAAATTATCGATTTATTGATTTTAATTATGTATTGATTTATTAATTTTTTTTATTTTACTGTCAAAAATTAACCTTAGCGGAAACACTTTCTCTAAATCAACAATGAAAATCATTTTACAATATGAAAAATAAATTTTTTAGATTACAATGTTTTTAATGATTACGCAATGAGTTTATAAAAAATACATTCAATCTCAAAAACATTTAAAGGTACAGTACAAAGTTCTTTAATTGCGATAATTTTTTTGGAAAATGTTAAAACCGTGTGCCTCAAAAGTCCCTTTTTCTTGCCTTATTATTTTTCAAGGTTTTTGTAAAAGTTAAAATTCTATAAAATACGAATTTTTTACTGTTTGCTATAAAACAGAAATATCTTTCTTAGAGCGCAGATTCGTCGATATTATGAATCATAGTATAATAATAAAACGCATTACAAAATGTGATTGTTTTTAGTTTCATTTGTTAATATCTAATTGGTTTTAATTAATCAAGAATAGTTTAAATTATTTGTAGGTGGCAGATTCAAAAAGGAAGTAATAATAGATGGTCAGAGTTATTTGTTGCTTATTAGAGACGAAGGAGGTTCGCCCGATCAACAGGTATTGTTTCTTTTATTTTTTTAAATTAGATGCGAAAAAAATGTATTTTTATCCTTTGACTAGTTTGTTTTATTTCTGGCGTAAATGTTCCCGTTTGTAGCTAAAAGTTTCGTTTAATTAATTTTAAACTTCGGATTGATTGATGTCAATATTATTTGAGCGAGATTATTCCTCAAGATTTTCGATTTTCCCAGTGCACATTTTTTGTGTTTTTTTTTAAACATTTTTAATTAATGGGGGTCTTTTTTAGTTTACGCACTGGGTGGATGCAGTAATTTTGGTGTTCAGCTTGGAGAACGAGGACAGTTTCAACGCAGTGTATCAATTCTACGCCAAAATGGCCCATTACCGCAACACAGCCGACATTCCGCTCATTCTAGTCGGGACCCAGGGTAAGTTCTTTTGCCCTTTTATGTAAATTTAAATTTTAGTTTTATTTATCATTAGAATGTGCGTGTGCCGATTTAAGCGACAATCCATTCTTGTGCTCTCGACATTTAATGCTAACACCAACATTTAAGCCTGAGCTAATCCCACCCTAAAGTTTTGAAAACCCGGCAAACCCCATAGATTTTTTGCTCTCTTACAAAACTAATTATTTCGTATTTAAAATAACATGTCAGACAGAGGCCGTAATTGGCCTTTTTTCTAACATTATTCTTGTTGAAATCTTTACATTTATGTTTATTTTTAATGGTAAAAAACTTTTATTTTGCCTTTCTTTGAATTATTCTGTTATTTTCTAAACAAATTAAGAGTAATTCCTTGAAACGTTTGCTACTTTGAGGGAACTTTTCTTAAATTTTACTTTCTCTCTATATCAGTTCTTCTTGTTCTGTTTGCTCTTGTGGCGGAGATAATGCCTCATGTAAGTTTATTTTTCGCTGTTCTTTTGGTTGCTAGAAAATTAGAGTTTCCATTTTAACCTTCGGATTAATGATCTTTATCAAGAGCGACAGAACTGCAGCAGACTTGTCAGCAAATCATGTTACGGAGATTTTTCGTCACGCCTTTCTGGCCATAATATATAGCAAATACTTTGTAAGCAAAAATTAAATAGAAATTTTGCTTAAATGTCGCTTTACTTTTAGATTCTATCTGTGAAAATAACCCGCGCGTTGTTGAAGAAACAAAGGCGCGAAAATTGGCCCACGACTTAAAGCGCTGCGCCTACTATGAAACATGCGCCACCTACGGGTTAAACGTGGAACGAGTCTTCAGAGATGGTAAGTGTCGGTAGTATTTAAGATGAGATACATGTAACCACAGGAGGCATTCAAGCTAATTTTAACAATAATACAGCAGCTTAAAAAACAGAACAAACAAACAAAAACAGCTTGTTGGAGGGTTAAACAAACTTTAAGCCTTTAGCGAACCAACGAAATTTAGGTTAGCTATCAAATGGTTGAATTTTAGCTGTAAATATTTAAGAATATCTCCTAGCTCAACAGTATGTTTTTTTTTATTAAGCCTTAAATAACCTAGTGACATGCCGTAGTCAAAAATTTTAGACATAACTAGGGACCGTAATGAATGTTTAATTCTTGTTCAAAAGTTGATTTATTTAAATAAGATCCAGAATTGAGAGTAAAGCAATTTTCAGTTTAAAAATTTGTTGACTGGAAAAAGTTTTTTTTAAGAAAACAAGTCATCTAAAAAGAAAATAGGCCTTCTAAAAACTAACGAAACATAATTCATTACGTATAACTTTTTTGTTCTTTCTGAACATATAAATAACTGTCCCTCTTTCTGGCCAAGAATGTATTCGACAGAGTAATTGAACCGAAGTTCATTATGCTTATGCACAAATATTAAACTAAAATGTTTTTATGTAAACTGTTTGTGGGTTGTTTTGGCTGTTTATGCCGAATAGTATTAAATACTTGTACTCATCCAAGGTACTATTTTATAAAAAATGATGAAACCGAAACTTTTTGAAATAGCTTAGTTTATTGTAAGTCTAAAAATTCAAACTAAAGCTAAACCGACTTTTTAACGTAAAAACGTGTTTTAAAATTAATTTTCGTTGATTTTTTTTTAAATTTTAGCGTGCTCTAAAATAATCCAACAGAGAATCGAAACTCAAATGGCCATATCTCGTTCCCCACAAGCACCGCCGCCAGGAAGTTGCCCCACGACGCCATCCCATGGCGGATCTCAAAGGTACCCGGACTGAGCGATTCTTAATTTATTCATCATTGTTATTAAAGAAAAGGGCAGTTTTTTACTAGGGTTTAAAACTCTCTTGAGAATAGAGTTATCTAGGCTGTTCATGTTGCACTGCCGAAGAGTAGGTAGACCAATTTTTGAGTCAAAGAACTGCTAAGTTTCACACAAAAATAATTTCAGTCACAATATTCAGATTTGTGTTTTATATTTCAAACACAACACTTATTAAACCTAATTTTGTTTTTTTTGGTTATTTCCTTTTCAATATTATTATTATAGATTTGTTAAAAAATGTAAAAGTCACATCGCTCCCAATTTCTGAGTAGATGGGCTGACTAACATTCTACATCAAAAACAGTGCTTTCAGGGTGGGCAATATTCAGATTTGTGTTTTATATTTCAAACACAACACTTATTAAACCTAAAAATAAAGATTTCTTGATTCCGACATCGTAAAAAGAGTGAAAATGATGACACCGCTGAATTTATAATTATAATGTTGAATTATTATTTTTTTGTAATTGTCCTAAATTGTGAAACTGTGTTTTATTTAAAATAATTTAGTAATTTTTAAATTTACCCATTTTGTTGCAGAGGCTTTATTTATCCAGAGCACCACCACGGTTCGCAGCATCAACGCAGTCACTCCGGTCTGGGTCCTGCGGGACATCAAAGAACCATGTCCCCCAACGACGCCCCGTATCAACATATTAATTCAGGTTGGTGACTAAAATCGGATTTGCATTTTTTTTTCGTCGTTTGGGTGGGTTTGTAACTTTTTTTAGAATAATCTTACTGAAACTTTAGTCGTTCGTAGTCTTAAATGTGACTGGATTGATTTGCAGTTTTTGCTTGCTTTTTAAGTTTTTTTAAGCGAATTTACTGACTCATCCGCCACCAAAGGTGTAAATTTTTGCGTAGGGGAAATTTTTACTACTTACATTTTTCTGGACGTGGTTTGGGTTTTTTTGGTATAAAATATAAAAAAGAGATTTTTTTTTGGTTGCCGAACGAGCAAAAAAATTAAGTGAATGTGTAGCTCCTCCATCTAAAACATAAAGTCTCTACCTTTAATATTGTATGCATTGGAGCAGTTTAAGTCATTGTATAAAATAGTTTGTCATATGAATAAGTCATTGATGCGACGTTTTTTCTTGAAAATATTTGACGTTAAGGTTCTTCGAGTCAGTTCGTGGCTCCCTCGCAGCCGTATTCACGGTCCCCTCGGGAGTTGGGCGGGTCCCCTACCTTTAATATTGTATGCATTGGAGCAGTTTAAGTCATTGTATAAAATAGTTTGTCATATGAATAAGTCATTGATGCGACGTTTTTTCTTGAAAATATTTGACGTTAAGGTTCTTCGAGTCAGTTCGTGGCTCCCTCGCAGCCGTATTCACGGTCCCCTCGGGAGTTGGGCGGGTCCCAACACGGACCGAGTCCCACCACCAGCAATCACTCCATTTCCAGCCAAGGACAGAGCATCAATAGCCAGATCAACCATTCCACTCCGGTTAACCGAGTAAGTATTTGTTCGTTACTACGAAAAAATGAGCCACAATTTCTATAAAATATAATATGCGACTGTGACTTTTTTTAAAAATTAAAACGGTACCCTTTTAACTAGAATCGAGTAAGTAGTATGAGCAATTTTCTAAGAGTGAACAAATTAGAAGTGTATTGCTTAAAAATTATTCTGGTAATTTTTTTGTTTTTTGTTTCTTGCAAATTTATTTTTGGTACAAAACTTTCTTCGTAAGTCGTTGGAGGGTTAGAAAGGCGCCTTAAAATCCATTACCTAAAAGATTGACGGAACGAAACAGAGTGCATGCGCAAAAAAATTTTGCATTTGCATTTTAGGCGCTATCAGAAAATAAGTCATGTTTAATACACGTTTAAGATCTTGAGAAAAAACCTAAAGGCTGATTCACACCGGAATGGCAGCTAACAAGTGACGCACCGCACACACCGTTCACACCGTAGCAATAACGACGGTGTAATGATGTAAACGCACGTGGAACGCGTCACTTGTCAGCTACCAGTTCAGTCTGTTCATACTTATGTAAAAACGTCCTTTGGACTTTGTCCAAAGGACAAACACAGCGTATAAACGTATGTAAAAACGTCCTTTGCACTTTGTCCAAAGGACGTTTTCACATAAGTATGAACCAGCCCTTAGGGTTGGTTCACACCAAAGTGGCAAGTGACAAGTGACAACGCCTTTCGCGCGCGTTTACACGGTTACACTGTTTCTTTTCGCTGCGGTGTGAACGCGTTGTCACTTGTCACTCCAGTGGGAATTAAGCATTAGCATTTTTGATTTGTATTTCGCTCAGATTGTGACAAAATACGCTCGAAGTGAAAGAAGTAATTTTTATAAACATTTTTTTAAACCCACCAGTAAAAAAGAATTTGATAAAAAAGAGCAATTTTGGTTTGTTTTTTTGTTTGTTTTTTTTTGTTGCAAATTTAGATGTTGCATGAACTTATGAGCTGTACTAATTTGCGTTTACTGTTTAGGATTACGATCAGCCGCCGTCGCGGGGAGGGCCGCCCTCCTACAGTCGGGCGTCGGGATTCTCATCGGGGCAGACGGGAGAAAACCGGTTTTCCTCCGCCGGGGAACATTTGGACCCGACGGTGGCGGGTTGCGCCAGCACCCAGGGGACATCCTCCGGAAATCAAATTCCAACCCCCACTTCCACCCCGACCGCTCAGCGGAAGAACAAAAGGATCTCCAATATTTTTGTAAGTTGCCATTATTACGGCATTTTAATCCTTAATGAATAAAATGATGTTAGTATGGAATCTGTAAGTTTTAAAAATATTGGAAATTGGAGTGACGCAAGTTTTTGTTTGAAGTGGATTTTGGATACTCTGTGTTTTCCCCTTAAATTTTTTGAATTTTCATTTTGTATACTGGGTTAAATTTTTTAGCGACAAAAGGATCCTGATGAAAATTTAAAAGTGAAGAAAGAACACGAGGACAAACAGCTGGGTAGCGGTCGAGCCATTCCAATTAAACAGGTAAAAAAACCACGTAATAAGTAGTAAATTTTCTGGCGAACACATTATGAAAATATTTTAATACAGATGAGCGATATGCAGGGGTGTGGCCAGGGGGGTAATGTCCCCCACCCCAATGAACGAACCCCCGTGCCCCCCCCCCCCCCCGCCCCAAATGAAATGGGCCAAGGGGGGCAACCACGGGATTTCTTGTAAAGGAGAAATTAATTTAATTTTTAATTTTCGAAGAAAAAAATTTTTGTTTAAATATAGATTCAGAAACATTCTTTATGCGTTTTAAAAGCATAAAAATATCAAAAAACTAAAAATTTCCGCTTCGCGGGAAGTATACATTGATAATTTTAAGTTTATTTTAATTTCAGTGGAGTGTGCCATTCAGATTAAATACATAGCTAAGGCATAGCTATAATAATGCCTTTGCCTTAGCTATTATAATGCCTATATACTATAATGTTAGTAATATAAAATTAGGCATTTAATTATACAATATAAAGTTAAAAAGGATGTTTTAAACCCCCTAACTGCTGTTTTATTACTTAGAGAGTAGTTTGCCCTACCCTACCTTGGCAAAGCTTGGCATTTTGTATGGGTTCCGGGTTCTCAATTTACCTTTTGAATATTGTGTTATAAAAAATTTAATACAAATCTCACTTCATTCTAAAACCATAAATTAATCAATATAAAAATTTTTCCGCTACGCGGGAAGGTCAGATTTATGTACAGTAAAAGTAATATCAGTAATACAATCTTATTGTTGTTTATATAACTACAACCGCACTCATGCGCAAAACTTAACCACATAGCTTTGTTGATTAATAAAATTTTGGACATAATAATTTTTAAGCAGTTTTAAGTACATATTTTTAAAAAAAATTTCGACTTTGGCCAGCGGCTATGGGGCACTCCTCCCAGACCGCCCGCCAACTTCCCTCCAAAATAAAATCCTGGCTACGCCACTGAGATGAGCTACATTAGAAAAAATTTTTTGTAAAAGTTTTTATTAATTAACCACAACGACTATATAAAAAATAACCATTAAGGTTGCTCATTGAAACAAGAACTTGTTTTTTAATCAAGACAAGTGATAGTCCATACTCCACTGTTTACTGATAGTCTTCGATGCTTGTCACTGTAACCATTTGAATCAAAAAATCTGATAGCAGTTTTTTTTAATTTTGACACAATTATAGCTGTAGTATTACAGCAATTTATAATATTTTTTATCAAAAATTTATCTAACAATTTTTTCTAATGAATATTTATATTTTGAGGGTGCTTCAAACTTAAGAGGAGCATTCAGCTGCAAACTGCTTTTGTAAGCAAAAAATCTTTTCAGCTATGAATGCAATGTAAAGCTTGAGGTACCCGCTTTTAAAATAAAAAAATATTAATTCATAGAGACTGCTAGATTATTAAATTTGAAAAGTTTTCAATAGGGTTTGTGGCAGTTTTTGGCCTTAGTTTTCAAAAATATTTCTGGGGGATGACGCCCTCTAGACACCCATAGTTGGGAGGGGGGCTCCGCCGCCCCCAAACCTCCGTATACCATATTGTTTTCAAGATATTTAGTGTCCCCCTTCTTGAACTCAGCCCCCCCCCACTCAGTCAATCCTGGCTACGCCCCGGCCGATATGGGATTGACTCGAGGGCGTGAAATTATGTAAATTTGCATAATAAAATAAGGTAAAATTTAGGGTTAGAATTCTTCGACAAACTCATTCTTTCCCCTTTTTTTGTTGTTTATTTGTTTACTATTATAGGGTCACTTGTACAAAAGGAGTAGCAAAAGTTTAAAAGAATGGAAAAAGAAATACGTGTGTCTCTATAATGACGGGCGCCTCTCTTATCATTCCAATTTGAAGGTATGGTTATAACCATTTTGTTATAAATATAGAAAAAATAAATATTTGAGAAGGTAGGTAGCGCTTATTTAATCAAAATTTAACGTTTTCTATTCTTTACCCTCCTCCTGAAAGTTTGAAATTGCTTTTTAGATTACATTTAGCAGATTTTTGTTGCTAAAAAAATAGTTTTCCCCTAATAGTTAGTTAAACGTATTTTTAAGATCTTCCCTTTTTTAAAATTCGGAAAGTTTACTGTACCACACTACCAGTGTTCACCAAATGTTTTCTAGTTTTTTTTTATAACTTTTTACGCTGCTCATTATGGATTTT
>JASAMX010004362.1:0-13914 GCA_030248175.1 Microlaimidae sp. YZB2_3 | reverse complement strand
ATGGAAGGCCAAAATTTTTAGCGGGGGTTTCTGCCGGACACCCTGGCTTTTTAAGGGGGTCGACCCAGGATGCAAGATTTCAAATTTTTGGGGGGTCCGATTTTTTAACAAAGTTTTTTAAATCAGTAATTTAAGGGTTTTTTAGGTCTAATATTGAATTGTATATACTAAAACAACCTATTTACACCTATAAAACGTGTATTTAAACACTTTTTTAACTAAAAAACTGTGTTTTTGACAGGGTAAATAAAAAATTATACTTGTAAATTGGTTAGAAGGGGGGTAGGCTTTTATGGGGGGTTCATGCTCAGGTCGGACCGCTCTCGAGCTTTTATGGGGAGGGGGGCCCTGGATTTTTTTCGAAATTTTGGCTCCAGGGGGGGTGGACCCCTCTGTCCCCCACTACCCCAAAAAAACACCTATCGACTCTACACCATCCTACCCTAATTTCGCTTTCTTTGTCCCCTTTTTCCCTTTACCTTTCTTTTTTTCTCTCCTGTTTGCCTCCCCGTTTTATTGCCCCCCCCCGTTTTAAAAAAGTGGGTTCCCCCGTCCCGGTGCCCCCCATTTTGGAATTGCCCCCCTCCCAATAAAACCCGGGGGCAGTAGTGCACAGGTCTGTTTGGTGTATTAGAAAACGCACTTTTAATTAACCACCATACCTGCTTCGACAATTTTCATTGTTCTTACATGCAACTATAAGTGCTAAGGTGCTGACAAATCAGCAACCACAAAAATTTTATGAGGTGAGTGTAATTCCTCGTCTCGAGTTAATCTCGAGCTGGTCTCAAGCATTGTAATGTTTTCTCGCCTGTAAATTCAGGTGTGTTGAAACATTAGTCTTATGGGTAAATTTTTATTCTTTTGAGTATTTTTACTTGTAGTATTGTAAAGCTTTGGATTAAGAATTAAATAAACTCTGAGCAATTTTTGACAAAATTGGCGAAATCGTAGTTTTTATAACTGGAAGAAGGTTAAATGTAAAAAAAACTATAAAAATTAGCGATTTCGTGATTGCTAAAGATTGTTGTGAGCATAAATCTTCACTTGTCATTCCCCTTCCCCGAGTAGGAAAGACTACAGCTTGGTTGTGTAATTGGTTTACTGAATAAAAAATCATTAGCATAATATGGTTTATATTTTTTATTCATTGAGTGAGCAAAAGTGCAAAGCCAGAGATCACGTTCGTACATCTCGATGGACTAATCCACACAGTGGCGTGCCCAGGATTTCATTTCTGGGGGGGGGGGGGCGGGGGAGGGTACATACTAACCCTGAGGGGGGTCTGTGGGGCGGCAGCCCTCCAGAAACGGGGGGTCTGGGGGGCGAGAGCCCCCCAGCGGTGTCAAGGGGCAGAGCCCCTTGTCAGGGGGTCTGGGGGGGCAGAATGCCCCCCGGGGGGAGAAAATTTTTAATTTAAGGCGCTAAAATACACTAGAAATTTTAATTCCAGATGATAATTAAAACAAAATTTAAGTTTTTTTTATTCCTATCCATTTAAAACATGTGTTTAAAACGTTAATAAAAGGTTAATAGTGTTTATAGTAGTTTTATTTAACATGTATGCCTTAAATATTGAGCGGCAAAATCGATGGAAATGGAAAAACTGAGATAAATTGTCAATTTAAACTACCCGCGAAGCTGGGAAAATTTGGTTTTTTGACTATTAATATGCTTTTGGAAGGCATCAGGAAAGTTTCTGTATTAATATTTAAGAAAAAAAATTTTCTCTCCCAAAATTCAAAAAACGTAATTTTTCCCTTACAAAAAAATCCGGCTTCGCCGGATTTCGGGGGGGAGGGGGGCGCCCCCCCCCCCCCCCCTGGGCACGCCACTGAATCCACATACCTTTTCTATCTAAACATACATCCGAAGTGAAATGGCCCCTTTTCCTGATCTATTGTTTTTGTTTATGCCCAGTGCCCACCCCCTTCGGAAACCTATGTTAACTTTCTGCCCCCCCCCCCAGTCCTGTGAAAGTTAGTTTCATCTTCGATTAGAACCGCACTGTAAAGTACATTTATTTTTTTATTTGCAGAATATTTCTTTTTAAACTGCGGAAAAAATCTTCAGTTGTAAAAATGGAATTGGTATCAAAACTATTAGGACTTGATATGTTCAACGAAGTTAAACGAATGAATAAACGCCAACTGGCCTATCAGGTAACAGTAAATTATAAAACACTTTAAAACACGCCGAAATTTTTTTATTAGAGTTAATTTTATTTTTAGCAGGTGCTATTAAAAAGTCTATTGGCTTTTTGATAGAAAAAAGGTACCCTATGAACGTTAGCATATGCAGAAGTCCATGATTTTGTGGACAAGGATGTCTGAATTTTTTAAAATAAAAAAGCTAAAATAATTTTCCGCGATTAGCACACAGTCTTTTATTAATTCATTCCATTTTTCCTTAATGTAATATACACCCTCTAAATGACGACATACCATTTTATATTTGGATTGTGTTTTACAATTAGAGCGGATATATTCTATGTCGAAAATTGCATTACGTGTGTTACGGGGAAAACCGCGGGAAGGTTAACTCCCGCAGTACTAAGGGAGCTGTTGGGCTCTTACAACATAATATTCATGGCAACTGTTACTGAGTTAAATATATCTATTTTTGATGATATATTGGTAATGAATTGTAAAAATTACAAGGTAAATCATTATGTATTCAATACCCAAGAGATTCGTATTTCCCCTATTAGAAAATTTATTATGAAACAATTTGTTAAGTATCTTAAAATTTTCCGTTTTCAAAAACATTTATATAACAAGACTTACGACGAGTGAGCGCGGAACGGAGCGAAGCGCGAAAAACCAGTGTTTTAACTATTACAAAGATGTTTTTGGGGGGCGACAGAGGGGTCCCCCTCCCCTAGATCCAAAATTATGGACCCCCCATAGAAAAAATCCAGGGAGCACTCTTCCCTCCAAAGCTCGAGAGCGCTGCAGCCTGACCCCCGCCCCTAGCGAGGCTGCCCCCTCCTTCCGTCTTCCGACCAACATAGAAGTATAATTTTTTATTTACTGTCAAAAACACGCTTTTTTAGTTAAAAATAGTGTTTAAATGCACTTTTTAGGCCTAAATAGGCTGTTTTAATATATAAAATTCAATATTAGACCTAAAAAACTTAAACTATTGATAAAAAAAACCCTTGTTAAAAAATCGGACCCCCTGACCCCATAGGTGTTTTTTTGGGGGGGGGGGGGGGGGACAGAGGGGCGCACCCCCCCCCCCCCCCTAGAGCCAAAATTTTGGACCCCCCCATAGAAAAAATTTAGGGGGCCCCCCCCTCCCCCCAAAGCTCGAGAGCGGTCCAGCGTGACCCCCCCTAGCTAGGCTGAGCCCCGTCCCCCCCTCCCGACCAATTTGGAAGTTTTTTTTTTTTATTTACTGTCATAAACACGGGTTTTTAGTTAAAAACAGTGTTTAAATACACTTTTTAGGCCTAAATAGGCTGTTTTAATACATAAAATTCAATATTAGTCCTAAAAACACTTAAATTATTAAATTAAAAAAATTTTGCTAAAAAATTGGACCCCCCTGACCCCCCCCTAAATTTGAAATCTCGCACCCGGGGTCGACCCCCCCCCTAAAAAGCCAGGGGGTCCCGGACCCCCCTGGACCCCCCCTAAAAAATTTTGGCCTTCCACCCGAGGGTGGACCCCCCCTAGCGGACCCGACCAAAAACACCTATGCCTGACCCCCCATCTAAAATTAAAATCTCGCACCCGGGGTCAACCCATAGGTGAGAAAGGGGGGAGCTGGGTGGGATCCACCCCCCTTCCTAGCCTCGAAATTTTAGGACCCCCCTAGACGAAAATTCAGGGCCCCCCTCCCAAATTTTCGAATTTTTCACCCCTAACCCTCCTCTAGGATTTGAAATCTGACCCCCCTCGGGAAAAGTTTAGGTACTTTTTTATCGTCGTTACTCTGACACAAAGAGTCACATTCAGTATAAGACCAACGTGACTCTGACTCATTTTGTTTAGATTATTTGTGTGTTAAGGTATAAAAAAAGTCACAGTTACAAGTATTTTACGACGCATCTGACTCATTATGTCAGAGTAACGACGTTATACTAAATTTTCTTCCAAAAACGTGATTTTTTAACACATATTCATGTTTTTACACCCTTTTTACACCAGAATATCGCTTTTTATTCAATAAATTGTAGTATTATCTTATAAAAAGAACAATTATTAAAGTTATTATGGTTTAAAACTGTTTTGCTTTAGACACCGGACCCCACCTGACCCCCCTCTAGATTTCAAAATTTTGCTGCACCCCGGGTCGACCCCCCTAAAAAGCTAGGGGGGTCCGGACCATACATGGGCACGGGGAGGGGTTGGGGGGATTAAGCCCTCTAAATTCTGAGAAGGGGGGTTTAACCCCCCACTCAGAAGTGGGGGGGGGAGAAAAGGTTAACCCCCCCCCAATTTTGGAAAAATGAAGAAAAAAAATGTGTTTAAAATGACTTCTAACTGCCTCCAAACTTAAGTTTTGAGGTCAAAATGAATGTTTTAAGCAATAAAAAGCTCAAAAATGCAATAAAAAGGGCTTTTTGACCTAAAATTAGCGTTTTTTACCTATTTTTCCTTCAAAATCGAAAAACGATATGGGTAAAATGCACTCCAGAAAAAAAAACGATATGGGTATTTTGCGTTTCTCGGATTTTAACCCCCCCCCCCCCTAATTTGGGGTTTAACCCCCCCCCCACTCCGGACCAACTTGCCCATGTATGGTCCGGACCCCCTGGGACCCCCCTCCTAAAAGCTAGGGGAGGGGGTCCGGACCCCCTGGGACCCCCCTCCTAGAATTCAAAATTCGATTTACCTCGGGTAACCACCCCCCCTAGCTTCCCAGACCGGTCTCACCTATGGATCGACCCCCGCCAAAAAGCCCGAGGGTTCCGGACTTCCCCATCTAAAATTAAAAGCTCGCACCCGGGGTCGACCCATAGGTGAGAAAGGGGGGGGGGGGCTGGGTGGAATCCACCCCCCCTTCCTAGCCTCGAAATTTTAGGACCCCCATAGACCAAAATCCAGGGCCCCCCTCCCAAATTTCCGAATTTTTCACCCCTGACCCCCCTCTAGGATTTGAAATCTGACCCCCTTTCCCCCCTCAGGAAAATTTTAGGTTCTTTTGTTATATTAAATTTACTTCCAAAACTGTGAATTTTTAACACACATTCATCTTTTTACACCCTTTTGCTCAGGATATCGCTTTTTATTCAATAAAATGTATTATTAGCATATAAAAAGAACAATTATTAAAATTATTATGGTCTAAAACTGTTTTGCTTTGAACACCGGACCCCACCTGACCCCCCTCTAGATTTCAAAATTTTGCACCACGGGTCGACCCCCTGGGACCCCCCTCCTAAAAAGCTAAGGGAGGGGGTCCGGACCCCCTGGGAGCCCTCTCCTAGAATTCAAAATTCGATTTACCCCGGGTAACCACCCCCCTAGCTTCCCGGACCGTTCTCACCTATGGATCGACCCCATCTAAAAAGCCAGAGGGTTCCGGACCCCCCTGGACCCCCCGCCTAAAAAATTTTGGCCTTCCACCTGGGGGTGGACCCCCCCCTAGCGGGCCTAACCAAAAACATCTATGACTATTTATGATTCTGTAGTAATGTAAAAGCTCGGGGAGAGCATCCCCATAATGAATGTTTTGGCCGCTACACTATGAGAAAGTCCACCCCGGGTTGAAGACAAACATTTTTGGGGGATAGTCCGGATCATTGCGGTATTTTAAAAGAAATTCGACCCCGGATGGGTGGCCGGCCGATTTAAAATTTAGGGGAGTCCAGGCGAGGGTGAGGTCAGATTTTGCATCAAAAATTTTTTTAATAATGATAGCATACGTAACCTAACGAAGTACATACATAAAAGTTTTACACTTAAACTTAATTTTTTTAACAACTGCCAGTTAAATATCACGTATAGTAACTTTTAATTGACTATGAATATATTTTTGAGGCGAACGGTATTTATTAAATGTGTGATTTTTCACGATAACCAAACTTAAACAATTTTGCTCTGGAACAAGATATTCCCTGGATATCTTTTTTTTCAAACTTAAGACCAAAAATGTCAATGTAGAAAAATATTTCTGGAAATAAACTTAGATGTTTAAAAACACAATTAAGTTACCCGTTTAGTTCCATATTTAACGTTTAGCTATAAAGAAAATGAATGCAGAAAATTATTCATTTTAATTTTTTTGATATTGAATACTTGCTTTAATTAATTATAAATAAAACAATTTAAACAAAAATCTAAAAAGGGCGCAGTTGTGCACATGGCTCACAATTTTTAAGACTCACATATGAGAAAGTTTTAATTTGAGACAATTAAGTCCCATAACAAAAAGTTTGTTTTATCCTGTGTTCTAATAGCCCAGAGAAACCTTATAAGTTGCTGAAAAAAAAAGATGATAATTTAACATATTCAACTTAAGCCAGACAAACAAAAGAATTGACTAACTTACTCAACTTGAGCCAGACACAAGAAAGAAAATTTACTCCTGCTGCCGCACAGCTACTCTCCAAATTTACCTTGCAATTTTTTGAACTGAGATAATTATTGTTACTTTACAACTTATAAAAATTATTGTAATCTAAACAAATAATTGTTACTTTTATTTTTGGTTTTTCAAAAATCACTTTGTCAAGAATACATGAAAATTAATTTAATTAATTTTCATGTATTCTTGACTTTGTTAAAAAAATGTAAAAATTATTTTCTCGGTCCAAAATTCCAAAAACAGGCTTTTGGAAATCTATTAAGTAAATTTAAAGAGAAATTAACTTGCAGCAATTGTTATTGAAGTTAAGGTTGTTATTGATATAATTGGTTTTATTATTGTTATTGTATTATTGTTCTTGTTATTAACGTAATTGTGATAACAATTATTATTTTCGCAATTTTTATTGAAAATAAGAATTTTTTAAAAAAATTTTAGAAAAAATAAAATATATCTAACTTTCAAACCACGCTTTGTATAAAGTTAATAAAAATTAGTCTTTTTTAAAAAAACTTCTCGGCCATCACAAATGCCGAAATTATGTAATCTAAAAAATTGGAAAAATAAAATTTTATAAAGTAGATTGAAAAAATGATACGGATGTATTATAAATCATGGACGCCACAATAGTTTGAAACCTGTGTGTTTTTTTCTAAACAAATTATTTTTGCTTATGAACTTTGGACGCGTATTATCTTGGAAATCCCGTGAACATTCTATTAGTAATGATTACTGATAAAATAAGATTCAATTATTTTATTGTTTTAATTTTCAATTTAGTTTTTCTAAGTTAAAAATTTGCTAAACCATTATAACAACACGTACTATATCCCTAGTATTATGTATTTTTGCTGCTTGCGTTCAATTAAAAAAAGCAAATTCGCACTCTCTATTTTTGTTGGCACAAGTTGAGTCGATTAATTTCTTATATTAGGATATTAAAAAGTATAACATAATAAGTTTTTAATCATAAAATAATTTTTGAAAAATTAATAATTATCGTACTTTCCGGATGGTAGGCAGGATATTCACCCAGCCATATAACAGATCCTTTGTTAAATTTTCCACCTATCAATCATGTTGCACTTAGAAAGTTTTTTGCACGTATTCTGATCAATTACACTAAATTAACTTAAAATTACTAAACACAAAAATACATTTCTTTAAAGTGACACAATTTAAATGTTTATATAAACGAAATGAATAGTCGTATTGATATACGGCTAGTTTTTATACTCTAAAAATTAGAAAGAATGTATTAAAAAATAATGTTTAGCGCATAGGGTTTTTTATAACTATTTTGACAACACTAATTTTTATTAAATATAGGCGTTTAATTAAACACAGTTTCACATCCGTCTAATAATAGCCAATAATATATTGCTTTATAAAAAAGCAGACGAGACACCGGATATTATTTTTGTTGTTTTTTTTTTAAAAGAAAAAAAATTTACTAAGAAATTTTAAAAGAAGTTTTTTTAGTGAACTAATTAAGCCCGTGGGCTGAATAATATTAATTTTAAGGTGTCTCCAGACAGCCTTCTAACTTGTACATTGTAAGCTTTAATGCAGTGAATGAAAAATATGTTTAAAATCAAGCTTACACGCAACATTAATAAAATACATGCGCCATATAGAATTTTATCGAAGAATACCCTTATTGGAGGCGTTGCGGCGTGATGCGCCACAACTTTACCACGTAGAGGCTGCAAATTGAAAAAAATTTACATTGGTGACATCGGGGGCGTGTAGCCAACCGCCAAACGCAATTTTTCTATTAAAAACAGTTTGAAAATTATTCCTTACCAATTTTGGAGATATATTTTTTTATTTTAGTTTAATTAGTACGCATTTTTTTGGTCAAAAATCAATCAAGCGTCATATTAACTAATTTTATCCCATAATTCTATTTCTTAACATAAATAATTTTAATTATTTTTATGGCTTTTAGTCTTGTTGGGGGTTAGTTGCTATCGAAGCCAATACAGTCCTGTGACATGCATAAATATGATTTAAGGTCGTTGGACCTAAACTAAACAGCTAAAAGAACTTATAGCCCAGGGGCCTATTTCATAAAAATTGCCTGTAATTAATTTACAGCTGTAAATTAATAAACGAATATTTTTCCTTTAATTTTTTTTTATTAAAAAGTATATTAATAAAATTGCGTTTAGAATTTAAAAAATTACATGTTTGTAAATTCCGTAAATTCCACAGTTACATACGTATTTTTTAATTAATAAAATAAGAAGAAATTAAATGCGTTTATTAATTTACAATTACAAAAATCTTTATGAAATAGGCCCCAGTTTCGTCAACCCAGCCGTCGAAGCTAACGCTTGCAAACTAAAAACAAATAGTGATGGGCAATTCCGGTTCCGGGTTCCGGATTTTTCGAGCAAAATTTGGAATTCCGGTTCCGGTTCCTGTTCCGAATTTTTGAAAAATCTTAATTCCGGTTCCGGTTCCTGTTCCGGATTTTCGGAAAATCTTAATTCCGGTTATGGTTCCTGTTCCGGTGTTCCGGGGGTTTCACAGTGTGATAGACAGTTCCGGTTCCGGATTCCGGATGTTCCGGGCAAAATTTGAAATTCCGGTTCCGGTTCCGGTTTTGGTTCCGGTTCCTGTTCCGGATTTTTGAAAAATCTTAATTCCGGTTCCGGTTCCTGTTCCGGATTTTCGGATAATCTCAATTCCGGTTCTGGTTCCGATTCCGGTGTTCCGGGGGTTTCACAGTGTGATAGGCAGTTCCGGTTCCGAGTTCCATATGTTCCGGCCAAAATTTGAAATTCCGGTTCCGGTTCCGGTTCCTGTTCCTGTTCCGGATTTTTGAAAAAACTTAATTCCGGTTCCGGTTCCTGTTCCGGATTTTTGGAAAATCTAAATCCGGTCCTGGTTCCGGTGTTCCGGGGGTTTCACAGTGTGATAGGCAGTTCCGGTTCCGGGTTGCGGATGTTTCGGGCAAAATTTGGAATTCTTGTTCCGGTTCCTGTTCCGGATTTTGGAAAAATATGAATTCCGGTTCCGGTTCCAGTTCTGCTGTTCAGGGGGTTCCGTAATTCCGCCCATTACTAAAAACAAACTAAAACAATCAATTTCAACCTTAAAAAGGTCGAAAATTGTTAGGCTTTAAGAGCCTCTATCGACCCCGTACTGTAAATATATATATCCTAAAAATAGAAAAACCTTATATAAAATTAAATAAATGGCTGAATTATCCAAAATTATATGCGTAGCTATTGGGGTTTTTGACTTTTGCATCAACAGTGTGTATTAAAAAGCAATAGATAACTTCAATAACTTTTATCTTAATTGGTAAAAACTTATTTAAGTACGTATTGTGATTTTTTTCAAAAAAAAGAACCGTTTACATTATAAGTTGTACAATTGTTCAAAAATTTGTAAACGAGTGCAGATAAAAAATGAACAAATGTTGTCATATTTTTTTGTAGTAATTTGTTTCAATATTTTTTGTTTGAAAAAGCATTTGTAGATATTTATCAGCCATTAAATTTGGACGCTTTATTTCTTTCAACCACAATAAATCGCAAAGTTTAAAAAAGAAATATAATGCTTTTTAGCGGTTAGCGCCAGGAGTATGATCATGTCACATGTTATTTAACACAACTAATGGTTTTTTCCGTTCCAAATTTAGAAAAAAAATGGCTAAAAAACTTATAGGTTTCCGGAATAAGCCAAATTAAATTTATGTTCCATTAAAAAAAATCGAATTTCATACTAATTTAATTGCATAAATATTCAATTAAACAAACCGTACTTCAGTTCTTATACTTGCGAAAAAATCAAATTATATGCCGCCAGATCAATTTAAATAAACAAATTTTCGAAAATATGACAAAATATCAAATTTATATTTTTAGATAAAAATAGATCCAACTGGGTGGAAAAGTCTTTATTTAGGAAAAATATATTACTGTAACATAAAACAAGAATACACCGCTCTACCGTAGGCAAAGTGTCTATCTATTCCCAGAGTAACGTCAGTGTAGCAATGTTTTCTAGTTTGTTTTTACTTTATCTCAAGTAATAATACAAAAAACATATAACAAAAAGTAAAGAAAAAGTATTTGACTTTATATGCTGCTCACAAATATTTGCCCTACCCTAATTAAGGCACTCGGGTATTCTAATGAGGGGCAATGTTGAATGTCCGGAGTTGAGGTTCTCCTGAAAAAGCGACCGTGCTTAGTGTGTGTAATGGTTTTCATCAGAATGCGTCCTAATTAGACCCATATAAACAAAAGCACGCGTCATAATTAGAGCTTTTAGAAAATAATCGATTTCCGAACAAAAATTTGTTTCTTAATATTTTTTTGTTAAAAAAATTGTAACTATCTGAATTTTAATAGATTTTTTAACAAAATTGATTTTTTTTCAAAGACTCTAATTACGACCATCCGATTTAGGGTAATACGACCCTAATTATGGTGCGCTTTATAAAATCTATTACACGCAATAAATAAGGCCATTCTTTCTGAAACAAGGACCTATTTGAAGAATTTAAGCCCTATTCAAACTAGAGTGCAACTCGCTTAAGACGCTTTTTAGTTGAGAAAGTAAATTTGTTTGAGCAATATTTAATATTTTGTTAGGTTATATATTTTGATAAAACAGCTTCTTAGGACTCTTTCAGCAGTATAAATTATAATACTCAATTTATACATTGTAATAAAAAATCTAAAATGAAACACTTTTTTACAAAAAAAGGCTTAAAAAAGATCAGTTTGAACGCTAATTTAATAGTCATTTTTGGGAAATCGACTGATACACATTTCAAACTGATCGAACCAGGATTTGAACCCTGACAAACTTAAATCTAAAACAACATAATGAATTCCTTTTTAATTTTAGCGCTGAGATTTGTTCATTTGTTTTTTTTTTAATCAAGCAGTGTGAATACATGAGAAAAAGAACTTCAGAACTTAAGAAATAGCTATACATACAATTACATTTGCTACTATAGCGGAAAAACAAATTGCAACTTAATGAAGAAAAGGCTGGTGTAACATGTAACTTATTCACCAATTAAACTCAACGGCACTGTAGAAGCGACAGAGCGGTCGCGACAGCCACCGCGCGGAATAATTATAAAAAAATCACGGAAATGGCAATTGTTTTTAAATTAATTTTATTACGCGGCCTTAAGTCGGTGAAAAATACAACTAGAGTGACATTGAAAGTTTTGAATTTCCTTTTTAATTTAAACGTAGCGAACTGAGTCAGTTATTTTTGTCATTTACATAAGATGGGCGAAAATCTTATGCATCTAATATTTATTCTATATTAAGATATTAATATCATATATTATGACAGAAAGTAATTTTTTTAAACTTTTTTAATGTCTTTCTGCACATTAACTGACGTTTTCAGATATAAATTGGTATATTTTTTATTTTAATTTTTTATTTTAACCATTTCAAGTATTTAGAAATGGATTTGAAATGAACTGCTGGCATTAATCCAACAACATTCAGTGTTTAAGTAATGTCGCTTCCTGGTGGCATTTAAGTTTAGTTCCAAAATGCAGTGAAATAATATATGCTACAAAATTTATTATTTAACAAATAACTAAAAAACTTTCTTGAAACGGTTTTTGTTGTTGCTTTTAAGTTTAATATTCAAACTGATATGTCAGAATTGTTTATCTTGTTTCTTTCGCTAAACTTACCAGGAAGCTAAAATCAATATGACTAATTGTTCTAGTAATAATGGCTTTATAAAAAATGTGACAGAGTCTATGACCTGATTACATTCTGTAAGTAATAATTAACAAAACAATCGTCAGAGCCAATTATTTTTAAAACAATAATTAGCAGAACAATTAGCGATATTGATTTTAGCTTCCTGGTAAGTTTAGCGAAAGAAACAAGATAATCAGATCTGAAAGATCAATTGGAATAAACTTACAAGCTCATATTACAAAATGTAGTAAAAGCAACGGAAAAAACCGCTTTCAAAAAATCTATTTACAAGCATGAAAAAATATTTTAGGTACTATTTTTTAAAAATTATTAAATCGTAAAATTTGCTAAAAAAAACTTGATTACTAGAACAAAAAATACGATTGCAGCTAATTTTAAAAAAAAACATTTGAATAAACATGTTTAAAACTTCTAAAGTTCTTGACTTTTTTGCATGATATAAGTTTTGTGACAAAATTAAAACAATTTTTTTTTAAAAATAAAACTGCTAATAATACACACCAAATCATTTGGTATTTAACGAAGGATTGCGAAAATAGTTTTAAAACACCAATAAGTAACATAAACATTGACAACTGAACAGCTGTTAAAAAGTCGTCGCGAGAAATTCGGTATAACTAATCGATGCAAGGCACACCCCAAGTTTCGTTTCAACAAAAACGCTATTCCATTTGCAGATTTCGGGGCCCCGGGCTGGAAACATGGAATCGCTGCAAAAAGCAATAGAACTCGGAACTACGAAAATGGGAATTTAGAGCCGGCAATAAGAAGCTTCGTTCAGAGATTTGCACAATTTTGATAAAAATGGCTCCGAATATCGCTTTAGGAGTTTCATAACTGTCAGCTCCGCGTTCCTACGGTTTCAAAAGTGGCTGTTTTTGGAAAAACAATAATAATTAAAATATTTTATTCGATCCGGCCAGTTGTGGAGGAGGTGATAGGGAGAATAATAAAGCGCGTGGAAATGCCAAGTGGGCGCGTATATCATGTTTTAGACTTTTCTCTCATATAGAGCGAAACCGCGGTTCCGCCCGGCCCAGCGTGTATAGACAATCGATAGCCAGCACCGGCGGTTCCGGAACGCCCCGCAGCCCTGGTCGGAAATAACCCCGTTTTCACCTGCATTCAGGCGGTAATAACAAGTAGCCGCCGGACTAATAAGGGCTCACATCCAGGTTTTTACCGCGAAATTTATAGAATTCGCAGCAGCGGAAGGCTATAACGGCGGCGGCATAAGGGAATAAACCCGCACAGCCTAGATTTTCAGTCTACCACACCGGGGCCTATTTAACGTTAGCTTTTCGTGCTTTAGCCGGGACCGACTACTTGGTCGTTACTACGGCAAAATGAGTCAGAATTTGCATAAAATATAAGCGACTATGAATCATTTTAGATTTTAAAAAGCTTCCTTTTATTTTGAGAATCAGTCAGATTTACGTGTATTTTATAATGAATGTAGCTCATTCTGCCATAGTAAGGACTAAATTTATCCTGCCGGAATACGTCAGGCAGAATGAATCCAATCCCGTAGAACTTACACTTTTCCAAGAATGGTTTTACAAATTTAAATCGAGCGTATACGGAATAATATTCGTTCCTCTGACATAAAAAGTCGCAATCAGTTTAACATCGACGTGACTTTTACTCATAATGT
>JASAMX010004357.1:0-26822 GCA_030248175.1 Microlaimidae sp. YZB2_3 | reverse complement strand
AATAGCACCAAAATTTGTAAATACACCTTGGAATATTGCGACTAAATTCTAGACCCATCTCTGCATATGAGCCCAGAACTTCGACACGGAGCTCTACCTTTAGAGCTCTGCCTCTACCTAGGAGCTCAAGAGCAACCCCTGAAGCTCCAAAGCTACCTTTTTTAAACTGAATCAGTTTAAGAATCAGAATAAAATTGCATGCATTATTTTGTCAATTTTTTTGTAAATTAAATTTTTAGAAAACTTATAAAAAACAATAGTCTTAAAAATCGAAATAAAATGACTTCAAATGTATTTCAATTTTAAATAAGCTTAAAACCGCTCATTTAACCGGCAGAATTTTAGAGCTCTCGAGCTTTATATCTCTCGAGCTTCGGAGCTCACTTCAAATGGCCAGAGCTCCAGAGCATGATATTGGACTGTAATAAAATGACTTCAAATGTATTTCAATTTTAAATAAGCTTAAAACCGCTCATTTAACCGGCAGAATTTTGGAGCTCTCGAGCTTTATATCTCTCGAGCTTCGGAGCTCACTTCAAATGGCCGGAGCTCCAGAGCATGATATTGGACCGTAGGAACATCATAGCTATACGCTCAATTTAGCAACAATTTTTAGTTTTAAATAACCGTACATAATTGCTACCGTAAAGTGCAAGATTTAACAGTGTAAACCATTTGAACCATTTTAACCAAATCTGTTTGCTCGCTCGGCCGTTTTATGTATTCACGAAACCGACGCGGCCACTCCGGCGTGGCCGCTCTGCTTTGCTTGGCATGCCGGTGGACCCGCTGACATGGCCACAGCGGTTTTGTAAATACAGTTATCTTCGAGCGTTGAAAAAAATACACGAGAGTTACTGTAAGAGCGTAAAAGCGTTTTTCCAAAAAAAATAATAATAAAATAAAACATCTACAAATGCACGATTTCAGCTGCTATTTTGATGAATAGTCTGTCTAGACGAAAAACATTTTAGTTTATGTACCACCTAAAGGTAAACCCAACGTGGCTGCAACAGTTGTTCGTTGGATAAAAAAATTCCCTTATAAAGTAACCACTCAAATCACGAAAATCTGACGTCACTTTATAAAACAAAAATTGGGTATTAAATCAAATCTAATTGGCTGATAAAGTGATGTCAGGTTCTCGTGATTTCAATGGTTACTTAATGGGGGCATTTTTTAATTTAACGAACAACTGTTGCAACCACGTTGGGTTTACCTTTAGGTATGACCTAGATGATATGAGAGTTAACTACGGTGAAGTTTATACATCACAATGATTAGACAAAGATACCCCCGCCGTGAGACAAAGGTTTCACCGTGGTAAGATGAAGGTTTAACTGTGGCAAGAATGCATAAGTGTAGTGAATGTCCGTATGTGTGTTAAACAGTTGTTCTAATTATATATTGAAAAATCCGGTGTGGATTTTTCGTTGATATTTCAAAGGGTAAAAAAATTAACAACAACCTTTGGAAAAATTTATAATTGTTGAATAAACTACATGCTAAATTTTCTACATAACACTGTAGAAAATTCCACGCTTTTTCTTAAAATTCAACGCGTAAATTATTTTACATAAACAAAGTATTTGTAAACAAAAAAGGGGGGGGGGGGGGTGGTTGGGGGGTTGTTGGGGGGGGGGGGGGGGTGGGGTGTGGGTTTGTTTTTGGTTTTTTTTGTTTTTTTTTGGTGGTTTGGCTTTTTTTGTGTTTTTTTGTTGTTTTTTGTTGTTTTTGGTGTGGGGTTTGGTTGTGTGTTTGTGTGTGTGGGGCTGTTTGTTTGGTTTGGGGGTGTGTGTTGGGTTTGTGTTTTTGGGTTTTTGTTGTTTGCTTCTTTGGTTTTTTTTTGGGGTGTGGGGGTGTTGGTTTTTGTGTTTTGTTTGGGTTTGGGGGTGTTGGGGTGTTTTTGGGGGTGGGGGGGTTGTGTGTTTTGTGGTTTGTGTGCTTTTTTCTTGTGTTTTTTTGGGTTGTTGTTGTTGTTGGTTTTTGTTTAGAGTGCTGGTTTGGTTTGGTGGGTTTTTTGTGCTTTGGTGCTTTGGTTGGTCTTTTTTGTTTTGCTTTGTCTTTTTTGGGGTGGGTTTGTGTTGCTGTGTGGGTTTTTGTGGTGTTTTGTCGATAGTTTCTTTTTAGTGGTTTTTTTTTTTTATTCTCTAGGGGTCTTTTTTGGCTTTTGTTTTGTTCTTTTATATGTTGTGGGTTGTGCTTTTGTGATTTTTTTTCTTTTTTTTCTATGGTTTTTTGGGAGGTTTTTTCGGCTTTGTTTTATAGTATATTGGTTTTGTATGTGTAGTCTTCTTCTAGGTTTTTTGCTTGTCGATATGCTAGGATATGGGTTTGTCTCTAAGTGCGTGGTTTGGTTTTCTTTGGATACTGGTCTTGGGTTGCTCTATAGGTTTTTGCTTTATGGCTTTTTTGGCGTCGGTTGGATTCTTCTTCGGTTGGCTTGCTCTTTATATTCGCTGTAGGGGGGCGTTTTTCGTTGTTGCGTTTTTTTTTTGTTTTTTGTGTTTTGGTTGTTTTTTTTTTGTCCTTTGGTTGGTTGTTTTTGTTTTCTGTTTTTGCTTTGTGGCGGCTCTATCTTCTTCTGCGCTTTCTTTCTTGTCTGTCCCTTCCTTTTCTTCTTGGTTTTCTTGTTCGGTGTTCGGTTTTGGGGGTTTGTTGGTTTTGTTTTGGGTTCTGTTGTTTGTTGGTCGTTGGGGTTGGGGGTTCTTCTGTTCGGCTCGTGCGTTCTTGTCTCGATTCTTCCGGCCATCTGCTTTTTATAAATGCATTTTTTTCTATTTGCGTCCAGGCACCAAAAGGAGTTGCCAATTCAGTAAACATTCACCTGGACCTTTGAAATTAATCTACGATTTGTTGAATAATCTACATGTAAGTTATTCTACATAATACCGTCGATTACTTCAACGTGTGTATTACACCATTAGCATTATGTAGAAAAACTTACACGTAGATTATTCAACAAACCGCAGATTATTCCACATGGTGAATATTTTTCCGCTTAATCTTTTTGTTTGCAAATGCTTTGTTAATATGTAAAATAATCCACATTTAGAAATTTAAGAAGCGTTGAATTTTCTAGTGTTATGTGAAAAATTTTATACGTAGATGATTCAACAAACTGTGGATATTTAGACTCCACGGGTCGTAGTAAATATTTCTACCGGCGATGAAAAATCCGCCGTGGATTTTTCAACATATAAGAATATAAATAACTGTTTAACACAAAGTTAAACATTCTCTACTCTTATGCATTCTTGCGTGTGGTAACCGGGGAAAAAGCGATCCTGGGAACGGATTAAATAATGATGGTATTAGAGATAAGATGATTTTAACAAAAAGAAAGTATAGTAATGTAATCGCAATATAAAGCACCTTAAATTTTAGTCTATATATTATGTTATTCGTGCAAAATTTTTATGCACAGATAATTTTTAAAATTGTTACAAAGTATTAAACGACGTTAAAAAAAAATTTATGATACAAAATTGGCAGTAATGATTGACATACAGATTAATTTCAGTTTAGTATATAATTGTTAGTAAAATCTTTTTTTTTGACGAGTATAAAACCACCAATAACCCTACTGTTTTGAAATATTATCTGTGGAAATTTTGTGTTTTGAAAAAAAAAGAATTGAAACAATAAAATTTTTGTGTTTAAGTTTTTTTGTCATTAGGTTGTTTTTTGTCGCCGGTCACCGGTCTGCGTAAAACGGTTCGGGTCCGAAGTGGACCGGGTCCAAAATTTTTAAAAATTCCACCGTGAAGTTTCCAATTAAAATTCTCCAATTAAAATTCAATTAAAATTAATGGGTTGTCGCATTGTTGCGCTCCCAAAGGGATCATTAATGTTTCTAAACACATCTTAAAACAAAAAAAAGTTCGATTTTTTCCTTTCTGATTTTTTATAGCTATAGGCAAAAAAAATCTAGTTGACCGCGAGATTTGCAGTATTGAATCGACTATTTAACAACAAAAACATTCAAAATTTTTCACTAAAGCAGATTAATAACAAAGATTAAAAACTGTATTTTAATAAATATTTATTAAATTACCTAATTTGTAACCTAAAGGGAAATTTTTAAGGGCTAAAGTTGGTTAATTTTTGTATTTTCTGTGAAAAGGTGGAATTAAAAAAAATTCTGCGTTCTTATTGGTTTTTTAAAAAAAACGTCATTATCGCACAATTTTAATTGGTTCCTTTATGTCTGCATTCTAATTTTCAGCGTCAGCAAGATATAATTTAACCATAGATGGTAGGTGGTAGGTAGTAGAGCGGTTGGGAAAAACTAAACTAAATGGTCAGTTTTTACTGATTTAAGGATTCTAGGACACGAGGGTACTGGACACGAGGGTACTGGACACGAGGGTACTGGACACGAGGGTACTGGACACGAGGGTACTGGACACGAGGGTACTGGACACGAGGGTACTGGACACGAGGGTACTGAGCTAAGAAAAAATACGTTTGGCACAAATATGTAAATTTTTTAAACTGAATGAGCTGAACTCAATTTTAATCGTTTGAATGCGTCACAATTAAACGTTACATACGTCGGTTCGTTTTTAATTATAAATAACATTTTTGCTGTATTAAATATAATGCAATTTAATAATCAAGAACTTCGTAAATAGTTTAAATAAAAACGAATTGAACGAAATTTTTAAAGGTGATTTTACGCACAATTTACACAATGGCTTTTTAATAAAAACAATAATAATGTTTGAAGCTTACTCCAAACCTCTGGAGCTTCAAAAACCAAAAAACTAAACAATTAATATTAATATGAGTGGAATGAGAACGCCAAGAAGTTATTTAATTACTGTTTTTTTCTAAAACATTTACTTATGTGAAAACACGAAGCGAATTTCACAGTTTTTTCGGTGTCATTTTTTTATTTATTTATTTAAACTCTTTTCATCGACTCTTGATTAAAATAATATATTTTTTTGATATAAAATCTTTGGAAAAAATAACTTCTGCAAAAATAAATTTCAGTAGTTATAATTTAAATAAAAAATATCTTCTTGTCTTTTTTAGTCCAATTAAGCTAAGGGAATTCACTTGAAACCATGTTGATCATTTAAAACAAGACAAACAAAATGTGCTTTTAAAACCCAAAAACATACAAATGTTAGATTTTTCATGTATGATATTTTATGAAATTACAATTGAGAATAGAGTCTTGAGTTAAATAATCCAACAACGGATCTTTGGGAGTCTTTAAAACCCCATCATTGCACAGTAAACTTTATTTTCCTAAGCCTAAGCAAAACCCAAAAAATAAGCTAAACTTTATCATAATATTTTAATAAAAGTGTGCTTTTAAAAAATACCGAATAATTTACTTTTAGAAAAGGCAAGCAATTGTTTTTCGAAAAATATTTTACCTAAATGTTTTACTAAAAGGTTATTAATAGCAGAATTATTTGCAATTATTTTTGCAGTTATTTTTTCCGAAGACATTATTAGGTTGTTTTTTTCTACACACCACGAAAAATAACCACAAAAATGTTTTGACAGCACAATCAGGGCATAACAGCAACCTTAATTTTTATTGTCTTTCGAGTCTACTCATAGATTGTCAGCATTTTTAAAGCTAATTATTATTTTAAAAAGATGCACGAAAATATAGGCTAATAACACAAAAATGTTTTAATGTTATAAAATTATTATTTTTGTGTTATTTCTTCTCAATAATTTTTTTATAATCCTACCTTTTAAAAGTCAGTCAAACAAACTAAATGATTTTTAAGTAAAACAAACTATTGTTATGCGATAAGTTTATCCCGTTTTATGCGGGAAAGTTAATTTTTGCTCGTCAGTACCCTCGTGTCCAGGACCCTCGTGTCCCCCTTTGCATAATAAATCGCTTTTGTTGCGAGGTTGTGGCGAACGCAATTTTTTTAAGCCCAGTACCTTCGTGTCCAGTACCCTCGTGTCCAGTACCCTCGTGTCCAGTACCCTCGTGTCCCGTTCCCGATTTAAGGGACGTGCCACATTTTTTTATGATCGCTAAAAGCTTTTACTGGCGGTCAGAAAGATTTTTATTTGTTAGGTAACTGGGGCCGGTTGCATAAAACGTTTAAGGGTAATTATTCCCTTAAATTTGCACTTAAGTGGGGCAAAAAAGCAAATTTACCTCAAGTGCGTTGCATAAACAGTTTCACTTAAACGTTTACCTTAAGTTTTCCGTTAAATCCCAAGGGTGGTCAAGAGGATAAGGGGAATAGTGCAAATAAAGCTGGTGCGTCATTAATAAGATTATAAATCGTTTTAAAAAATTACAAAGTTTATAATAATTTTAAGGCCCATAAACACGTTGTAAGTAATTAATTTTTACGATAAAACGAAAATCGTTGTTATATTTTAAAAAATAATTCAGCATTACTCTGCACAAAACATCTTCATTAATTGACCAAAGTCTTCTCCTCGTTTTGGCTCCTTATTTTGTCTGTTTATTTAAATGAAATTAAAAATTTTCAGCATAATAAATTTAAAATTGAATAAAGAATACATTTATTTTTGGTTTTTAAGTGTTTTTATAAAGAAATCTAATAACTCAAGCCAAAAACCCGGACAAAACACCTAATTCCGAATAAAAAATGAAAATAAGTTGTCGATTTAAGATTATATGATGAAATAAAGTAATTTTTCAAGCAATTTAATATAGAATTCATTTTTTATACTGTGTTTCTATAAATGTTTGCGCTTTTATGTGCTTAAACTTTTTTTTGCAGCAATATTTAGTTTTAAATGTTAACAGAAATTCCCTTGCGTTGTAGTACGTACGCCCTAAGTTAAGGTTAAGGGAAAACGCTTACGTGCAACGACTTAAGGGAAAACTTAACCTAGGGAGATTACTGTATTTAAGGGAAAACGTAAGGGATTTTTTCACTTTACTAAGGGATTTTTATGCAACCGGCCCCTGGTTTGATCCTAACTAAAAATATAATTAAATAAAGAAAGAGAGTAGGAAACTTGTAAAGAATTTGTGTAAGTTTCTTGGCTATCCTATAATCCAGGTTTTTTTACGGATTTTTTTTAATTCTGCAAAAAACAAAATTACTGCACAAAACATAAAACACAAAAATATTTTTATTATAATACTTTGTATTTTATTTGACTTTTATTATTTTTTCAAAACACATTAAAGTTCATAAGATTGGTTATAAGAAATTATCAAGTAACCTACAAGTCCGGACATAAAGTTCCAAGTGGTAAAGTTCAAACGATATTTTAATACATTTTAAAGTTAATTTAATTCAACTGTCGCCATTTTTTCTGGGGCAGATTTAATTTTTTCCCCGTGCGTTCGAACTATCAATTTTGATGGGGATATTCTTCGCCATATATGATTTTAGTTGGTAATTTTTTATTTTTTATTTGTGATTGAGGTATAAAACTGGAAGATAACAGCCTAATCTTATGTCTTGCCCCTATTTGCCTCTTTAATATTAATTCTGTTGCCTTATGAAGGCACTCAACTCTTGATATTTCTTAATACCTATTCTACTTCTACTTCTTCAACTAATTTTTTAGCATTAACTGCAGATTTTCTTACGTCCTAAATCCCCCTCATGTATGCTATATATTTTTCATAATAACAAGCTTAACAAAAAACGTCCAAAATGTCTAAAGGACAAAATCAATTAGGAAAAAGTACAAAAGAAAAAGTTTAAAGGAGATTTTAAACATATTCATACTTCTTCCAAAAGACAAATTTAAAGGCGTTTTGGAAAAAAGATCCATAGTTGTTTTGGATAATATTAAAAAATTGTTTTTTGGACGAAAAATAAACTTTCTTTTTAAAAGACAGTCGAAAATGTCTAAAACTGACTGTCGAGAAACAAGTTGAAATATTTTATTTGTTTTGGTTATTTAAAATACAGATTTGGACTGTCCAAAAGACAACGATGAATTTTCCAAAGGACAGTTTTGGATTATCTAAAACGATAATTTTCGATTGTCCAAAAGACACCTTTGAACGTTGTCCTTAAGTCTTTGGTTTTTGGACTTTGTTTTTTTTTGAACAAAGTATGAACGAGGATTATAAACTGTCTTTCGGGTTTTGTTCTTTAGACATTTTGGAAGAACCAGGCTTTAGAATCTGTCTATAGCAGCTAACTAACGGCAAACTGGAAAGTACACCGACACCGTCCACCGACACCGACCAAATTCTACCGTAATTTTATTTGAATTTTTAGGTTTTGCTTAGGCTTATAAATAATAATTTGCAGCAAAGGTGGTCGGTGTCGGTGGACGGTGTCGGTGTACTTTCCAGTTTGCCTAACTAACTGTTTAAATCGCTCCGACAGCTGTTTTTGATTCAAAAACTAAACAATTTATTCTGAAAGTTTAACACTAATGAAAACAGGAACAAAATGAATATAAGATTAAAATGTGGCTATTGTTTTGAAATTTTTTATTAAAATTTCACCTAAAATGTATAGTGCACATAAAATATATTAGATATTATATACTACAGAGTTAACTATGCGGAGGTATTGTAATATGGTAAATGTAAATTATATGAAGACTATAAAGTAAAATAATCAAATTAAGTTCCAGCACCAAGGCACTTTTTGCATATTGGACCATATTGGCACGTAATGTTTATTATACATTGGCATATATGCATGCACATAAAGTCATAGTGTTCATTATACGTTTTAGGTAACCTGCTAGTACACGCAACACTATACAACCACAGCCACAGTCAATACGCATTGCTTATTAAATTCTTAATAAAGACCTCGGAATGGGTAAACACTTTGCCAACGTTGTTATTAAAATTGGACAAATAGTCTCTAACTTTGGGGATGAAATTGCCCTGGCTCTCTTTTGACTTGTGTTAGCGCCTGCGCTTTACATAAACTGCTCAGGGGAAATAAGTTTAAGGCTGTACAACAACAACAACAAATATGAGGTAATTATAAGATACTTTATCAGTGTTATAAAAAATAAGGAGAAGTCGCAAAAACTAAAGGTAAACTCAACGTGGCTGCAACAGTTGTTAGTTGCATTAAAAAAATTTCCCCCGTTCAGTAACCATTTAAATCACGAGAATCTGACATCACTTTATCAGCCAATAAGATTCGATTTAATACGGAGTATTTGTTTGATAAAGTGACGTCAGCTTCTCGTGATTTGAGCGGTTATTTAATGGGGGAATTTTTTTATCCAACGAACAACTGTTGCAGCCACGTTGGGTTTACCTTTAGTTCAGGTGTTTTTTTACTGCAGCTATGAGGATACAAAAATTAAAAAAAAATCGTAGGTCTCTTTCTTCTTCAGTTTAAGCCTATAATGCTTAACCAAAATTGCTACATGATGATTTTTTAAAATTATGTTATAATGCTTTATGCATCAATTTGTGCTGAATAAACTTTGGTTTTTTGATTAAAATTACAATAGTTAGAAATCATCAGTTAACAAATATTTTTGTGAATAATAATTTCAAATGGGCAAAAATGAATACATAGTCGCTCGCTGTATCTCAGTTTTTCTCCTACATATGATTGGTGTTGATTGTCATTGTACTCTCTGTCTGGCTGATGGTTAACTTTTTGCTATGAAAAAAGTTGAGAAATAGTGTAAACATGGTTTAATCCAGAAATAAAAATTAGATTTTAAGCAAGTAGTATATTGTTAAACTAAACCACTTAGAACTTATAAGATATCTCAGCACCTTTTTGTTAACTTCTAGGGATTTTTTTTAGGTAAAGCATCCTTTAAAACATCATCCAAACATTCATAGTCATCCGAGTGTGATTTTGATTTGGGTTTTTCTAAAAATACAAGAAATATGTTACTGTCTAATTATACTTTTGGCTTATGACGCTTCAAAGCTAAAATTTTAAAGACCCTCAAATTGGACTCGGAAAGTAGTATGACTTATGGCTATATGTTTTGCTCCGATTAATCAACCGGAGGAGGAAAAAAAGGATCGGTAGCCACGTTTATTGGAAATTTTTTTTCTCAGTGCATGTTGGTATATATACATATTATCAAGAATTCTTCATATTATATATAGGACTTCGCCAAGGGGGAGGGCGGTCTGCCAATGTATCGCTGAGGTTTACGGCTAGTAGCGCCGTAACTGCGAGGCGTGCGGCGCAAAGCCGACGCGAAACGTCGGCCGAGGGTTCTGAAGGTGATTTTCAACAAACCTGTCACTGATTTCGGGGGTGATTTTCTGCCACTGATTTTCAACAAACCTATCGGGACTATACTCGTTGAAATTACTTAAATTTTACTTAAATTAATTTAAGTATTTGCAGAAAAAAATCAGAGTAAAAGTAAAAGTAATTGAATTTTTAAAAGTTGAGTAAGAGTAAAAGTAAAAGTAAATGAACTTTTAAAAGTCCAGTAAAAGTAAAAGTAGTTCAAAATCCCTTAATTTTATTAGTTTAGGTAAAAGTAACTTTTTACAACACTATTATATAGTACAACTACAAAAAAGACGTAGTTATGATTAGAAAATTAGAATTACTAAAAAATGCTGAAAACTTAAAAAACAATATTCTTTAGATAAATTTCAAATGAAAAATTTCGGTATATTAGATTTCACACAAAAATATTACTTACGTGGTTCTGTAGAGTTTTGCGTGGTGGCACCTGCGACAGTTTTATCTTTTTGACCCATAATTTCATCACTCATTCCATAAAATGTTTGGTATTGTGGGTCTTTTGGATGCACTTTTGCTAAAAAAACTTTTTGATTATTATTCATCAATCATCAACAGACAAAAAATATTGGAAGTTTCTCGCAGATCACAGATCACATAACTATTAGTTTGTTAATCAGTTTGTTTTTGGTTTCCTGAAGTTTGCTTAATTTAGAACCACAAATTCAAGTTCAATTGGTCAATTGGGGCAGCACATATATGGTCCTGAGAATTTATAGTTGGTCCTGAATGTTTGGTATCAGGGTTAAATAAAAAAGTTCTCAACAAACCAAATGAACGCGCCAGGTGTTTACCTTTCTTATTTGTTTTATCACTCGCATATTTCATTATATTTCTATTTGTGATTAATTTTTTATGCCTTATTAAAATAACAACTTAACAAAAGCAAATTAATATTTAACGATAGTATAGGTGCAAATACTAAAATATAATTCAATACTTTGGGATTTCCCTTAGTTTTTACAAATTTTTACGCCAAAAATTTTTACAAATTTTTACCACAATATTCAGCACAAAAAAGTTCGTTTTGGCTGTGTAAAAGTGGATCGTTTTGACGATAAGATTTCCATTACAAACAAGAAGATAGTTGCTGACGATAATAAGAATAGATTTCGACTATTAATTGATCACTATTACTTGGATGTATATACTTTTACTCAAATTTTTTTCAAATTTGATATTTAACAAAAAGATTTTTTGTACAAAAATACATAACAAAAAATAAGGCAAAATTAACTACATACATTGCTAGGATACCTTTATAATCTAAAATTAAGCACGATTTATGAGGCTCAGTTAAAAAATCATCAATGCAATCTAGCACTAACTGCGATGTATTTCTTATCATCCTATTTTTGCCGTGACTAATTTGGCTTTAATAAAGTAAGCAGTATTATATAGCTACATACTTTTCTTTATTTTTGTTTTTTGTTTTTATTTATACTTTATTTTACTAACTTTTTTATCCTTGTTTTAGTTACATTTGAAAGACCTCAAATTTGCATATAATCACAAGTGAATAAATTAACCCTTTGGATTTTTTCTTCCAAAAAGTGCTAAAAATCTGTAGATGGGTTTCCGCGTACTGATACTTAGTGTTAAATTTCAGGCGGACCAGAAGTAAACCGCAGAATTTAACACAGTGCAGCACTGACACGACATCCTTTATGTGGATTTGGAAAAGAATCTTTTGTTCAAACGTCTGTAGTTTTAATATATTAAAAGCAATTAAAAAAATAAGTTTGGACTAACAGTAAGTCCATTTAGAGTCATTTTGATTAGAACAAAAAACGGGTTAAATAAAAAAAACAAATCCAGTCCACTTTTACGATGAATAATGTAAACTCCGACCGTTTTTTACGCAGACATTTCAATATAAAAACAGACCCAGTCCGAAATGAACCGGGTCCCAAAGTTTTATGAATACCACGGATATTATAGTGCAGTGAAGAATTTTATTCATAACTGGTTATTATTAATAAGTTTCTTTTAACGCAAGTTTTTAAAAGAAAAGAAGAAAAAATGTTTCCCAAATTAATTATTACTGTTGTGCAATCATTTAATTTTATCAAATATGTTAATTTCATTGTTTTTAGATGATTATAGCTTATAAATCTTTTTTACAATACTGTGGAAAATTACAAAAATAAACAAGAGTAAACCTTTTTTTTCCGGCGTTTTGATACTTGGTTCAAGTTTCCCTAAAAATTGTTGACATTGTATTATCATAAAAACAAAAAAATCAACAAGACTCAAGAACAATTTTATTATGAATCATGGGTGGCACGGGAGCGCCACAGGGCGATTTAGCCCCGCGGCGCCGCGCCAACCATAATTAAGGCTGGTTCATACTTATGACAAAACGTCGACAAAGTCCAAAGGACAAAAGTCCTTTGAACTTTGTCCAAAGGACAAACACAGCGTAAAAACGTCCAAAAAACAAAGGAAAAACAACAAAATTCGTCCAAAGAACAAATTTTAAGTAGCATTTATACTTCGTCCAATGGAAAAGTCCAAAGGACGTTTTGGCTTTTCTTAAATTGTCCTTTCGACTTGGTGCAAAAGACGTTTTGTCATAAGTATGATTCAGCCTTTAGAAAACGTGGTAAATTTTCAAATTCATGTTCATCTATTTCTGTTCAAATTCTTTTTCTTCTTCTTCTTCTTCTTATTATTATTATTATTCTAACGCTCAATTCTTAAAATCGATATTCATCCTTCGTTACTGATTGATCAAAAATTAACATGGGCTCATTGGAAAGAAGAAAGAATTACGCAACTTTCTTAGGCGCCACTTTTTTTATATAGGTCCTTAATAGTGATTTATTGATCAAAATAATAAATTAAAAAATAGCAAAATAAACACTTGTAACCACACAATAACGGCCTTTTGGCAACCTTAAAGATTGTACAGAGCAAGAGCAGACAGTGGACAGTTCCTCATAGAAACTGCACAATAACAGCAGACGGCTGTGCTTGATTGCTATTGGTGGCGGAAACCGCACAGCGCCATCTACTTCAACCGCACGAAAAACAGCTTAAACAATAAAATATTTTTGTCAATTCTTGTTTTATTGATGAAAAAATTAATTTAAAGTTTTATTTCAAAAAAAAGAAGCAAATATCGGAGGCGCGGAAAGCCACACAGCATCGCGCTAACTATAATTAACCAACTATAATTAGTTGGGAAAATTTGTAATTCATGTTCATCTTCTTCTACTTATTTTTATTACTATTATTCTAACGCTAAAATCGATATTCTTTCATCGTTCATGTAGCAATTAAACCCCGAGGCACCGCACCAACTATAATCAGAGAACGTGGATAAAATAAAATTTGTAATTCATATTCATCTTCTGCTTCTGCTGATTCTTTATTTAAATAATTGCAATCATTAATGGTGCGGGAGTTCCACACAACAATGTAGCCCCACAACAGTGCACCAACTATAATTAAAAAAAACGTGGGAAAGTTTTGTACTTCATGATCATCTTCTTCTTTTTATTATTATTTTTATTTCAAAAATATAATTGCAATCCTTGCTGGTGCGGCGATTTAGGCCAACTCCACCGCTGCAACTATAATTAGAGAACGTACGTAATTTTTTAAATAAATTTTCATCTTCTTCTTCTTTTTAATTAAAGAAATATAATTGAATTTTCGGCTGCACGGGAGCGCAACACGGCGATTAAGCCCCATGGCACCTGTTCTCCTTATGATTTTTTTCAAACGCTTATTTATTAAAACCGATATTTCTCCGTTGTTACTGATTTATCAGAAATAAACATGAGCTCTTTGGAAAGGGTAAAAAATTTTTTTTACCCTTTTCAATAATTTTTTTAGAAGCCACTTTTTTCAGTGTTTAAATTTAAAATTTAATTTGTTGACAACATAATTCTAAATTCGTATTAATAATCAAGAACTATCAGAAATTTATATTATTGCATAGCTAAAACTCTAACTTTTTTATATCTAATTTAAAAATTCATTATCATTCATAAATAAAAAATGAAGAATGTCGGCAAAATTTTTCACATTGTAATGTTTACGAAAAATACGTTTTCTATTGATAATATTAAAACTGTTAAAACATATCTCAGGAACGGAGCAGCTAATACTATACTATATAATGTTATTTCTTTAATTTGATTTAAAAAGATAGTAGACTAGCCTTAAAAAATTCTTTAAGAATAGAGCAGGAAAAAGGGCTATTTCTCCCCGGCTGTTTTTTTAGACAGAAAAGATGTGGATTATTTTTTCTGTCTGAAATGGACATTATTTGCACCATAAGAAATTTGTATTTGATTTGGCCAGCTACCCACTAAATAAAAATTTCTACTATACGATAATAATTTATTTATACGTTGAACTAATTACACAGCACTGTTGCATTTTTTAATTTGATGAAATGAGAATTAAAAAAATTATACTCACAGCAATCTTTAACAAGTGCGAAATCGCCACTTTTTCAAATTTATAATTGTTTCTTACACATACAAATATAACCTTCTAATTGAAAAAGTCGCGATTTCGCGCTTGTTAAAAATTGCTGTGAGTATTTTTTAATTGTCATCTCATCAGATTAAAAAATGCAACAGTGCTGTGTAACTAGTTTAACGTATATTAAAATATTGTCATATGGTAGGAATTTTTATTTAGTGGGCAGCTGGCCAAATCATAAAGAAATTTTTTATGGTGCAAATTATGTTCATCTTAAACTAAAGATGAATTCTATCAGGGCGAAAATGACAAAGTGGTAAAGTAACCACTCGTTCTTCGAGAAAATGTCACGTGGAGAGAAACACCTGACGAAACGTAATAATAATTGGTTACATCATCTCTAAAAAGTTTTTTTATTATTTTTATTCTCAAGCGTTCATTCTTTATTTCTTTCTGACGGCAAGCGGGTACGCCCTGAATTTCAGTCTGAAGGATTTTAACATTAGTCAACATATTTTCTGTCTAAACATACGGCCGGGGAGAAATCGCCCCTTTTTCCTGCTTTATTCTTAGAGCATTTTTCAAGGTTAATTATGATTAGAAAATTAGAATCACTTAAAAAATGTTGAACATTTTGAAAACAATATTCTATTTAGATAAGATTTTATAGATTTCATACAAAAATACTTACGCGATTGTGAAGGGCCTTGCGTAGGAGCAACAGTCGTATCTTTTTGACCCATTATTTCATCACTCATTCCAAAAAACGTTTGATATTGTGGGTCCTTCGGGTGCACTTTAGCTGAAAGTTTTTTTAAAATTATAAGTATCACTGTTTTGAGGCTGTGGCGCAGTGGCAGATCTTATGTCTTGTTTACTGAAGATCCTTGAATCGAGTTCCCGACTGAGACACACTGCATTGTGATAATATCGTTTATTCATAGTGTTATATGTAGTATTTGGTTGCGCAATTAGTGCTGAGAAACATCAGCCTTGTGTATCCTGTTTTATGCGAATTAAGCTTTTAAACTTTTAAGTACAGAATGTCCCAAAAAGTCCTATTTTGGTCATATAAAAGGCAATATCGTTTTTATGAATATATTTCGACGAAAACAAATTTACAAGGTTTTAGAGCAAAATTAGGAAAATCGAAGACAAAAAGTTTGTCAGCACCTTTAAATAAAATGTACATGTACACCTTTAAATTAACTTTTAATTAAATTGTGTAAAAATAGACGCATCCCCCTTAACTAAGTTCCGCATACAAAAATATAAAAAACAATAAATTACTATGTTAAAGTATGTCCTGAGTCTCAAAAAAATTTTAAAATTAAGTGTTCGTTTTTGAAACGCGTACGTTAAAATTAAAACAAAACCCTTACAAATTTTTTTTAGAAAACTTAGAAAATTTATTTTTAAAAAAAAAACTAAGAAATAATTAAAATATATGCTGCAATTGTTAGCGGCAAAACGCTCCACAACTCCCATTGCATGAAACAATTTACTGTGATCTGTCTTCCCTCTCTGTGTACCAGCATAGAAGATGTGGCAACCACAAATAATGCATACATGGTAACATAATAATCCGAATAATCTTAACATTTTTTTAGATATATATTTACACAAACATTACTAAATGCAAAGTGGTTGTCACCACAGTGACTTATTATTTGTTATAAATACTTAACAAAACTGAGGGGAATGGGCCAATACCCTATAGCCAATCTTTTGTTCGCAAAAGTAGTCATATTTTTTGCAATATTGAGGCTATCATTTTATTTGTATTTTAACGAGCAATCAAAATAATATTATCAGACTATTTTATCTTATTTATTGTTATTAGTATTTTGCAATTCTAATTACTAATAAAAAATCACAGAATAAAATAACGTGTTGGATGTTTTCCCCCAGTTTTGCCCCGAGTTTTAAAATTTAAAAACAATTTTTAAAATGCTTTATTTTTTAAAAGTTGTGTACCAAAAAACTACAAAAAACTATCTGCAGTATTTTCTTTTATTTTTTTAATACAAATCAAATAATTTTCAAAAAGGTTATTTTCCTTGCGCAAAACATGAACTATTTCTGAGTAGGTGACGCTAAAAGATCTCCATTTGTACACTGGTGTCCATTGGGTGCTCACTGGAACCTCGTTGTTATAAATGTTTATATAGAATGAAAGAACTTGAACGATTACGTTGGCGTCCATTTGGTGCTTACTAGAATTCCTTAGTTATAAATGTTGATAAAGCGTAAAACAAAGAAGAACAAGAACCAAAACCTACCTACGCCAAAACCGATAAAAAACCAGCCAACCACAACAAACAGGGATTTTACTAATTAGTCAACTTAAATTGCAATCCAAATCTAGGGGAATTTTAGCATACAGAGAACTGTAATGTTTCATATTAATGCAATATAAATTTAGCTTATTAAGCTAAGTTAGCTGGGTCCTGGGCACTTTTAGGGTTTCAGATAATAGTTCAAAGCAGATTGTATGTAAATTAGCTTTTTATTTATACATAGCTGAATATCCAAATTTACCAGTGAACTACAGATTCCCAACCGGTCTTACTCGACCCGTCCTAATTTACCAGTGGATATTCGAGCCAACCCGTCATACGCACCGCAAAATAAGTCAGAGCTCCTTCAACAATATGGTGGGCTCGGTTTGTTCCAAACCTTAATGGATAAAAATAAACCGAACCAGTAGACGTGAACTAAAACTATTTACTAAAAATGAAACATTAACTTTCTGAGTTAAAAATCAAAGCCACGCTCCTGTCATTTTGGGGTAGGTTTAGGCCCTCGCTGTGATAGAACTTTAACCATTATTCACAAATGCACACAACAAAAACAAAAACAACCAATAAAAATGCTAACACAAACCATTCATGAGCCTAATTTACCGTCTTCTTGAAAAACTTTAAAGCTTAGAACTTCAAATCATATTATTTAACAATAATTTCATAGTAAAATAGGTTTTATGGAAATTAAGTTTCAATATTAAGACATATGCGCTTCACTATTTAGATGCTTAATGTTTAGTGTGAAAAATTTAGAAAAATCTTCAATTACTTATTTTGATTATGATTTTAGAGCATAAAATAGAGAAAAAAAATTAAAATAACAATTACGAAATTATGCTCAATACATATATATTTCGTTATTTTTATGTATTTTTTTATTAAAATTACACTTTATTTTTGACACTTAAGAAAATTGTTGTATTTAAAAAAAAACTTACTTGTGGTATAATGAGGTATTTTAAAATGCTCGTATGTCTATTTTTAAGACTATTTTTTGTTTTAAATAAATTTCAAAAAAATTTTAGTTTACAAAGAAATTAAAATCATCTATGACATTACTGTTTAAATATTCATTTAATTAGTTAAGATCATTTAATTAGTTAAGAAATTCAACAGAGAATTTAGGAGCTTCTGAAATTGTTTATTCTAGAAGCTGCTTTTATTTAAAACTGCTTTGTTATTTTATTGTGTGCCTTTGCTGTTCTCGTTTTGTTACCAATAAACGTTTCAATTTCAATTCCACTGGGCACATTGCTTTGTCATAGCACAACAAATATCATACTGCAGATATTTTAAGCGGAGGGAGTTTAGGAGCTCCACCCCTTAAAAGTGCGGTACTGAGTCAAATTTTTTGTTTTTGATTTTGATTATTTTTTGTGAAAACGTTACCCCTGCCCTCAATAGCCCACAAAATTTTTTTCATTAAAATATCTCAAGTGTTTCAGGAGATGACCCTCCAAAAATGGCGTTTTTCAACAATTTTGTATCAGTAAGATAGCTTAATAGGTATTAAAATTTAAATTATAAAATATGTAATAAAAAAACGGGTATTTTCTACTTTGATTTGATACCTTGATGGTTAAGATTGGTGCATAATTTGTTGAGATATTGCGTTTCCCGTTCAAAAACCCCGCGATTTTTTTTGTTAAAAGCACCAAACGACAGCAGTGATTTGACGAAGTCTGCCCACCATTTTTTTGCCTTCACTTCTTTTTTTTTAAATCGCTGTTTTTTTTTTGTACGGGAAACGCAATATCTCAACAAATACTGCACCAGTATTAACGATCAAGGTATCAAATTAAAGTAGAAAGTTAGCCACTTTCTTTAAGTGCATATTTTGTAATTTAAACTTTATTACCCATTGAGCAATCTTTCAAGTACGGAATTGTCGAAAAATGCTATTTTTGGAGGTTCTATCTCCTAAACCACTGGCGATTTTGATAAAAAAATTTTTGTGGGGTTTTGAGGGCAAAAGTAAGATTTACACAAAAAATAGTCAAAATCGAAGAGAAAAAGTTAGTAGCTCCAGAACAACTCCCAGAGCTCTGAAGCTCCGTCCTATTTTTGGTCAAACTTTATTAATAATTAAAGAGTGATGCCACATATTATTTTTTCAATATTTTTTAGAATTAATTTTTTTTCAAAATTTATTTAATACGCTAGAAATAGACTTAAAAATGTAGTCAGAGTAACTTTAAATGTATTTCAAGCTTATTTAAGCTTGAAAATCGCTCATTTAATGGAAAGAACTCTGAAGCTTCCTCCGCTTCAAATGGCTCCGGGGCATAATATTGGAGGGTAGGAACATCACTATTCTATACGCAATTTAAAGGCTATTTAAACAACAAAACTTAGCTTAGAAAAAAAATTTAAAAAAATAATATATGACATTACTCGACAATTATTTGATAAATTAGTTAAGCAATTGGATAAATAGCTCCAAAGCTCTGGAGGTTGCTCCGGAGCTCTTGAAAGCGGAGCTTTGCTGTTTTAAAACATCACTGATATAAACTACTGATTTTCCACAAACCCTTCAGTATTACACTCCAAACATTTAAAGCAGAGGGAGCTTCGGAGCTCAGCAGGATCTCTGCCCTTTAAATGAGCAACTCAAAGCTTATTTAAGCTTGAAATATATTCTAAATTACTGTATTTGTGCTTTTAAGACTATTTTTATTGTTTTATTTTTTATTATTTCAAAGTAATTAAGTACTCAACATGGCTCACAAATTCCTCAACATGACAATAAACACCAAGTTTAAATTAGCTTGAGTGTTATTATTATGTAGAATTTTTTAGCTTACGGTCAAATATAGTTATAAAAACTCAAAATCGCCACTTTGGTAAGTTTAGAAATTCGATTTGATTACAAAAATACTTTACAATATCCAATTTTATTTCATATGCTAACAAATAAAATTATCTTTATTTGATATTTGGCAAAAATAATAAAAAAAACAGAAACATTTTTTCTCTTGCGCTTTCCAAGCCAGAAAGACAGAATGCAAGGAAACTGAACAATTTAATGTAATTTCAACAGACCGTGTCAAGCAGCTAATAATTTTTATTTTTAGCATGCGACATTCACTGATTAAACTTTATGGGCCGTTTGTTAAAAAATCTTTAAGTCCGCCGCTGAAATCCAACCTATTAAATTTCAAATGCGATTAATTATACTAAATCCGTTCCCACGTATATATTATTGTTAACCAAACTGTAAAAACAAATTAAATGCTTTTATAAGCTCTAGAGTTCAGAAGTGAATTTTTTTCTAAATGGGTGAAGCTTGGGAGTATAATATTTGAGGGTAGGAACACTATTTAACAAATGACTTAAATCTATTAATTAAGACATAATCAGCAATGCGGATAGATTGTTTTGTTAATATTGGCACATAACGGGATCAAAAATTCATATCTCAGATACAGTGATCAATTACAAAAGTGTAAAAATAAAGTTTATTTATGAATTAATTTTCTTAAGCTTGAGTTCCGATGAATTTAAATTAAGCTTGCTTGTTTTGTCGCAGGGTGTCGCTTAAATTTTACACTTTAAATTTATTCATATTAGTAATGTTTCAATGTTAATATAAACAATTTGTGTGTAGAACAAACATTCTTGAAGTGTAACATAAAATTAAAATTAACAGAAATTCATGATTTTGCAGAGCATCGATTTTTTTCATATTTCAATGTTATTGTTAATGATTTTTTTCTTTTGAAAATTTATACAATATTCTATACAGACAATACCGGTGTTTGTGACTGTGATAGCGAGTTGGCTCACACAAGTTAGTTATTCAGCTTTAGTTTTAGGTAAACAACTGAGTAATGTTGGATGATGCAAATTTACACACTAATTATAAAACATTAACAGTATTAATCAATTTAAAGCGCAACACAGTGACAGTTAAAGATTCAAACGACATCTTATGGCAAAACAAAACAGAAGAGTTTATATTTATTGAAGCTCAAACATCCAGTTTTCAAATTCGTAAATCTGCTTAAATATTCTTCTAATAGGAGAAGTAAACACAACAATCAATTAAACTTGGGCGTCAAAAAAGATAAACTTTTTTATTAGTGAAAGATAAAAAACGATGCCTCTTATGCTTGTTAGAACATATTTACTTGTTAGAACATATTTGTTAGAACTTACAAGTTTTTCTTAAAAAATTTGAGTACAATTTGAATAGTAAGTTTTTATGACGGTTTAATGCAGCCAGTTTTTGTGTTTTTTCGCTCAAAATTTGTTTTAGTCCCAAATTTTGTTTTGGATACTTGAGGATCTTTTGGTGTTGGCACCACCAATGGGAGTGATACACCAAATTTGCTAATTTGTGTAGATTTATTTGCAAAATTACATTACGTAGAATAAGTTATTTTAAGTTTAAATAATAGTACGAAGAACAAGGAGTGATAAATATGCGCTATAAAGTTATTCATGTTTCTTGATACTCAGTGTTTACTCAAAATTAAGAAAAGTAGCATTTCACATTTGTAGTTATATAACAGTCATACTTGTGTGAACACATAATGCAAAAGTGATTTTCACCCTGGCATTTTAAGAGCTCTAAAATGTCTTATGCTATTTGTTATCACGTGATCACGTTTTGCTCCATGAGATAGGTGGTCAGAGGAGCTAAATATTCCCGCCGTTTAGACACCCCGCTCTAACGAACTCATGGAACACATTTTTTTATAGACGCCCATTCTTTGCGCTGATTGGCTGCGCTTGTTGAGCGTTGTTCCGTGAAAGTGACGTGAAGTGAGCAGACGCCTCATTTACGTCGCCTTTGCCAATCAACCAGATATGGGGCGGAAATCGACGCCCTTAGCCCATTACTCACAAACATAATCTAATTAATTATATAAAATTATTTTATCTAATATTGTATGTTTTGCGATAATATATTATATTTTCTGACTTATATAATGATTAATCTAATCGTTTAAGTTTGTTCTTAAATTATTACTGTTCGTTTTGATTCATTCATTCCATATTGACTGGCGAAGGCGGTTTAAATGAGGCGTCTGCTCTTCGGCAGTGCAGTCCCTTTTTTCCGCGCAAAGAAAGAGAGAGCCCCAAAGTGATGATTGCTCACATAACTTTCACGGAACGACGCTCCACGAGTGCAGTCAATCAGCGCAAAGAATGGCCGTCCATGAAAGAAATGTCCAATGACCGGCTCTGCGTTCATTGGTTGTCCAAAATTCAAATTCTGAATCCTTATTAGCTGATTTTTTGAGACCTTCTAACACTAAACAATTTCCAACTAAAAACCCGGTTTGGACCAGAGTGTTTGCCCTTTCCATATTTTATAAAATTTGTTTACATTTTTAATACTTTGTACAGAGATAACGTAAGAGGTTTTTTAGTGAAGACTTTTGAGATTTTTTTTGGAGTTACATCAAATGGTTGGAATTTTTTAAATCCAAGTTGGTTTGGGGACGCTTTTTATTTCTATTTTCACTACATTTGGAATACCTTCTGGTAATTTTCAATGTGTTTACATTAGTGTTTTCTCTGACGCTCCAAACTTTTGAGCTCTTAGAGTAAAAATTTATTTTTTGCAGTTTTGAAGCATCCGTCGCAGCTCTGAAGTTCCACCATATTTTTATACTAATTTCAATAATAATTGAAAAGTGATGTCCTAGATTATTTGGTCAATTTTTTTAAGCTATGTTTTTTTTCAAAACTTTAGAAATAGCCACAAAATACCTATAGAATAATTTAAAACATAATAACCCATTTGAAAAGCAGAGCTCCGGGACGCCAAAGGCCAAAAGCTACCCCAAAAATTACAGGGGAGGGGTTAGGTTAGGTTTTGCTTAGCTTAAGTTTTGCTTAGGCTTAGGCTTAGCTTAGATTTTGCTTAGGCTTAGGTTTTGTTTAGGCTTAGATTTTGCTTAGGCTTAGGTTTTGCTTAGACCTTGGCTTTGGCTTAGCATCAATTTTGCTTAGGCTTATGGGTTTTGCTTAGGCTTAGATTCACTTTAGCTTTTGCTTAGGCTTAGGTTTCGCTTAGGCTTTAGGCTTGAGTTTTCTCAGACTTAGGTTTTGCTAAGGCTTTAGCTTAAGCTTAGCTTAGATTTTGCTTAGGCTTAGCTTAGGTTTTGCTTAGGCTTAGCTTAGTCGCTGATTTTCTTTGTTTTTGGGGTAGGTTTTGGCCTTTCTCCTCCAGGACTCCTACCGCTTGAAATGTCTAGAGCATTGGAGGATAAAAACATTATTAGTTCACATTAGTGATGTTTTGGAGCGAAGTGGTGATTTACAATTAGAAGCTCCAGAGCAACCCCAATCTCTGAAACCCTCTGCCCAATTTTTTTAGGTAATTTAATAAATATTTAAAGAGTAATGTTTTACATTATTTTTTAAATTAAAAAAAATATTTAAAACATTAAAAATAGTCTAAAAAATACAAAGACAGTAATTTAGAATCAATTTCAAGCTTAAATAAGCTTTGAAATGCTCATATAAGGGGCGCAGATTCTTCTGAGTTCCAAAACTTCCTTTGATTTAAATGATCGCAGCGTAATATTGGATAATTGGGAAATTAGTAGTTTATATTAGTGATGTTCCAAAACAGAGCGAAGCTTTGCTTTTAAAAGCTCTGGATTAACCCCCAGAGCTTTGGAGCTCTTCATCCAATTGCTTAACTAATTCATTCCATAATTGAAGAGTAATGTCATATATTATTTTTAAATTTTTTTGTCAGTTTTTTTTAAATTTAAAAAATAGCCCTTAAAATGCGTATAGAATAGTGATGTTCCTACCCTCCAATATCATGCTCTGGAGCCATTTGAAGCGAAGCTCTGGAGCTCCTCCCAATAAATGAGCGATTTTAAGTTTTATTAAACTTGAAATACATTTAAAATTAGTTTTTCAGGAAGACAGTAAATTAGGCTCATGAATTGTTGTTTTAGCATTTGTATTGTTTGTTTTCGTTTTTTTTGTGTGCCTTTGTGCATTTGGTTTAAGTTCTTTTACTGTGAGGGTAAAACCTACCCCAAAATAACAGGAGAGTGGCTTTGATTTTTCACTCAGAAAGTTAATGTTTCATTTTTAGTAAATAGTTTTATTTCGCGTCTATTGGTTGTGTTTATTTCTTAAGGTTTCAAATTAAGTCTTTCAAACTTAAGTCATTAAGGTTTCAAATAAGCCAAGCCCACCATATTGTTGATAGAGCTCTGACTTATTTTACAGTGCGTAGGATAGTTGAACCCAGGATATCCACCAATGAATTCATTTATGGTTAAAGTTGAATATTTGCCGTTTTTCTGTTTGTTCTTTTTTAACCCAGAAAGTTAGTGTTTCATTTTTAACACATAGTTTTAGTTCACGTCCACTGGCTAGGTTTATTCTCAACACCCATTAAAGTTTGGAATAAACTGAGCCCACCATTTTTTGGTGGAGCTCTGACTCATTTGTGGCGAGTAAAATGTTCCTGGAATCTGTGTTTCATCCGTAATTTTGGATAAGCTATGTATAAATGAAATATAAAGCTACTTTACATATAATCTGCTTTAAACTACTAGGTGGAAGCATAAAGTAGCTAGGTCCCAGCTAACTAAGCTTAATAAACTAAATCTATATTACATTAATATGAAACATTGAAGTTCTTAGTATGCTAAAATTCCCCTAGATTTGGATCACAGTTTAAATTAGCGAATCAATAAAATCCCTGTTTTATTACGTAAATTTATTACATAAATTTTTTATAATTAAATGATTTGCGTCATGTAATGTTTTGCGTTCATTTTTCCCCACTGCAAGCTGTTAGAATTTCATTCAATGATTCAGAATAACTAGCAGTCATTTCGCTCTCTCTTATATAGCATATGATTTCACACATGCAGAGTGTTGCCCCATTTAGGCTAAACGCAAAAGAAGATCTCCTCTAGGGAACGTAAGTGGAAATAACCCCATTTATATAGTTTGATAATTTTGTTTTAGTTGAATAGATTAACAATTTTTGTTGCTATTGTCCTTTTTAGGCCAGGAAGCTTTTGTACTGTTTTGTTTTGTTTTGTTTTAAAATCTGTAAATAAAAAACTGGGAGCAAAACTGGGGGAAACATCCAACATTATATACAACAACAACACAAACATCCAACAACATCAACAACATTCAACCAATAAAACATCAAATTCTGATAACATTCTTGTTGTTTGTTTAAATATGAATAAGATAATAGTTGGTTTTAAAAATAATCTTAATTGCAAAAATATTGCAAAAGTTATGACTGATTTTGCGAGCAAAAGATTACTCTTGCAACATGTATTTTAAGTATTGGTTAATTTTCATTAAAATTTTTTCAAAGATTGTTTTTAAATTTTCAAAGGTGCGTTTGAAAAACGAACATCTAACTTTTGAAAACGCTTCTAACTTTTGAAAACGCTCCGAATTTTTTGATTTTTGCATTTTTGCGGGGAGAGTTTAGTTAAGTAGAATGTACCTATAATTGAGTAACACTACACAAAAAATCAGAGACCAATAATTTGGTGTAATACCAATACCAATTTCTTAAAATCGTAATTTATGAATTTTTGTATTTTTGCAGGCGGAGATTAGTTAACGGGATTATACCTATATATGTGCAACACTACACAAAAAATTGTCTACCAATAATTTAATCTATCTATAAATAGATTAAATCAAAGTCTGCAAATTTGTTATAAAATAAATTTTTTTAGTTTATTTAGTACAAGGTAAAATATAGTTAGTTGGTTACTAGTTTTTAGGAATTCTTGACAAGTAGATATTTCTGGGATTTATGACTAGATAAGTGATTGAGGAAGCTCAAGAGGCAAATCATGTATTAGCCAAACAAACTGATTGAAAAAATTTATACGTGTATACATAATATGTATATAACTTAAACAAACGGTCTATCATAAACCTGCATACATTTGTCAAAACTTTTTTAAAATTAAAAAACCTACTTTGCTAAAAAACTTCTTCATGCCAAAGACAAACAAGGTAAGAAGTATATTTAATACAATAAAATTGTAACCACTATCAATAACTAGTAATTATTATTTTTATGTCAGTTTAAAAAAACAAAAAAAAAACCCGTTTTATCAAACTAAAAACACAAGCTATTGTGTATTTTGTAGTCGTTATTATCCTTGTTTATTCCTTTTGTAAAAATTACATAATTATACTTTAACCCAACACTATACTTTTTAACTAATAAAATTTTATTAAATATGTTATAAGCATTTTTTTGTTTTGGAAGTTTAAGTTTTGTTTTGGATATAATAAAAAACTGCAGAAAATTAGGAAAATAAAAGTATATACCTTTTTTTTCCGGCTTTTCCATACTTGGCTCAAGTTTTCCTAAAATTAATTGACACCGCCTTAAAATAAAAGTTTGACAAATGTATGCAGGTTTATGATAGACCGTTTGTTTTAGTTATATTACATATTATGTATTCACGTATAAATTTTTTTCAAATAGTTTGTTTGGCTAATACATGATTTGCCTCTTTAGTTTCTTCAATCACTTATCTAGTCATAAATCCCAGAAATATTTTTTTGTGCAAGAATTCGCAGAAAACTAATAACCAACTAACTATATTTTACCTTTTTTGTACTAAATAAACTAAAAAAATTTATTTTATAACAAATTTGCAGACTTTGATTTAAACTATTTATAGATAGATTAAATTATTGGTAGACAATTTTTTTGTGTAGTGTTGCACATATATAGGTATAATCCCGTTAAATAAACTCCGCCTCCAAAAATACAAAAATTCATAATAAAATTATGATTTTAAGAAAATTGGTATTGGTATTACACCAAATTAATTATTGGTCTCTAGATTTTTTGTGTAGTGTTACTCAATTATAGGTACATTCTACTTAACTAAACTCTCCC
>JASAMX010004356.1:0-28724 GCA_030248175.1 Microlaimidae sp. YZB2_3 | reverse complement strand
TTAACACAAATTCATGTTTTTACACACTTTTTATACCTGAATATTGCTCTTTATTCAATAAAAATGTAGTATTATCTTAAAAAAAGTATTATTAAACCTTTAATGGTTTAAAAGTATTTTGCTTCGGAAATTGGACCCCACCTGACGCTGACCCCCCTCTAGGTTTCAAAATCTTCCACCCCGGGTCGACTCCCCCCACCTAGAAAGCTAAGGGAGGCGGGTTCGACCCCCCTTGGAACCCCCTCCTAGATTTTGAAATGTCATTTACCCGGGGTAATCACCCCCTAGCTTTTTGATCGTGTTCATCTGTGATTTTACTTTATTTTAAGGTGTGATACTTTAAACCCTAATAATAAAAAAATATTTTTTAATTTAACTTTGTTTAGCCAATGTTATATTGATAAAAAAAAAAATCCAAAACAGTTGATTTTATTATTGTTTATTGCAAAGATCTATAAACCACTTAGTTCGACTTCAACAAATTATCGCTTCCTTATAGAAAAAAGAAGTGGATTGTTTTGATGTCGCAATAAGTTGTTAACGAGCGGTTTATCCTGGTATATTCTATTCAATGCCGTTTTCAAAACTTTCTTAAATCACTCACGGTCGTCCTCCTGCCAGCGGCGTTCTCTGGTTGGTCCTTTGGCCGGTCCCACGTCCGTCCATCCCTCTCCGTCATCGTCTTCCGGTCCCGGGGGGAACTCCTCCCCGCCGTGTTGGATTTGGTCCAGTGGACCCGGGGGTGCGTTCCTGTCAAATCCGCCGCTTCTGTCTGGGCCGGGTCCCCCTCTTTCCTGCATGGGCGGCCGGTCCAGGGCGGGTCCACCTCCCATTCTCCCCGGTCCTGGACCGTAGCGAGCGCTTGGCGGGACATAGGCCCCACCCTCCGATGGTGGTGGAGGCCCAAGAGGCTTCTCAGCTCGGCGCCAGGGTCCTAATAAGGTAAAAAGCCAAACTTTAAAATCCTAATGTTATATTTACAAAAATTCACTTTACACTTTCATACCGTAAAACACAATAGACATTAAATTATCATTCGGGTTTAAAGGTACAAAAGAGTTTTTTATTCTAATTTCTTAAGTTTTCTTGAAAGGAAATTACCGCGTAAAACTAAATAAGCAAAAAATTTGTATTAATGATGTTAATGTTTTTACTCTCTAATATTAAGCTCGGGATCTCCGGTCATTTAAAATAGCCGAAGGAGCTCCAGAGCTCTGCTGGTTTTTAAATGATTGATTTTATCCTTATATACGAGTGAAATAAGTTTTAAATTTTTGTTGTATTGATAAACTTTAAAGAGTTTCGTTCGTAAAGGAGAAAAAAGTTTCGTTCGCAAAATATTATAAAGAAAATAATCTATAACATAGTGGTTGATTTGATTTTCCAAAACCGCCATTGCCACCCTGGTGAGGTGATTGCCACACTGTGTGTTGTGTGCACAGTGCCTTTCCGCGGGGAGGGGGACCAGGCCCCATAGATGTTTTTGGTCGGGTCCGCTAGAGGAGGGGGATTCAGGGGGGCCCGGACCCCCCTGGCTTTTTAGGGGGGTCGACCCCGGCTGCGAGATTTCAAATTTGGGGGGGGGGGGGGGTCAGGGGGGGGTCGATTTTTCAACAAAGTTTTTTTAAAAACAATAAATAAAGTGTTTTTAGATCTAATATTGAATTTTATATACTAAATTCTATATACTATATTTCATTTTAGTTTAATTTTTATTTTCATTTTATTTTAATTTTTGTTTAGTTTCGTTAGTTTATTGTTTTGTGTTATTATATTATATAGAATTTTATTTCATTTTATTTTAGGTTTTATTTTTCATTTTATTTTATTTATGTTTAGTTTTGTTAATTTATTATTTTGTGTTATAGTTTTTGAAAACAAATCTCACCTTACGCCAATCCCTCAAAACGGGGGGGGGGTGGGGCCGGCCCGGGGGGTGGCCCCTGGGGGGGGGAGACCCCCAAAGTCTTTTGCTTCTCTGCCTCCAACTCTAGTTGGAGGTGGGAAAATGAATGTTTTAAGCAATAAAAAGGCTCAAAAATGCAATAAAAAGGGCTTTTAAACCTAAAATTAGAGATTTTTAACCTATTTTCCTTTACAAAAAAATCGAAAAGAAAAGGGATTCAAAGGAAAGAAGAAAAAAAAAGATATGGGTATTTTGCGTTTCTCGGATTTACCCCCCCTAATTTGGGGTTTAACCCGGGGATTTCTGTGGTGTTTTTTTGGAGGTTGGGACATTGACTAAAACCCTAAGCCAGCAACAGTGCTGATACAGGTTTTTAGGTGGTAATATGAAATATTCATAGCGGGCCCGCCTCTGCTATTAAAAAATAAATCTATAACATAACTTTTAATGATTACTGAAATTATAGTTTGGTACTACGGAGCTTAAGAGTTTGCTTTGGAGTTCTGGAGAAAATCACTAATTCGTATAGCTTTAATCCGATTTTACCGTCTACGAATACACGTCTGTATTGTTGATGTAGTTTGATGCAGTCCGATAACGCATTTTTATTGGTTTTTTAAAAGTTAGTTTAAAAAACAAAATGAATTCACCTTGTTCGTCTCTAACCGGCGGTTGCTGAGACGGTGGCGGCCCCCTGTGCTGTCGCCAAGCCCCTTCGTCTGCTCCAGAAGGCGGCGGCCTTTGTCCTGTAATAAAAATAATTTAGTTTAAAAAAGTAACAGAAACGCATTAAATACTTTTTTCTAAATTTTTATTTAATGAAATTATTATATAAATTTCAATCCAAAGTAAATGCAACAAAAAAAGAAAGAAAACAACACAAACGAGCCAGTAATGTAGTTGTGGTCAATGGCGCGCCCAGGAGGGGGGCGGAGGAGGGCGGGCCGCCCCCCCCCGAAATCCGACGAAGCCGGATTTTTTCGTAAGGGAAAGAGAATTTTTTTTTATTAAATATTAATACAGAAACTTTCCTGATGCCTTCCAAAAGCATATTAATAGTCAAAACAACAAAATTTCCCCATTTCGCAGGTAGTTTAAATTGACAATTTATCTTAGTTTTTCGATTTAAAATCGATTTTGCCGCTCAATAGTTAAGGCATACATGTTAACCCATTCCCTTAATTGTCTTTTCCACGGCTACAACCGTGAAACGTTCGTGCGACCTATGTCATACTTCCGTCATACCTAATTTTTTGCGCGAGTAGTGCCCAGTGAGCGAGCAAATTGAAATGGTTAAAGCGGTACGGTGGCAATATGCAGATTTTTGTCACGGATACAATGTATTACGTAGGATATTTCATTTTGTAAAAATTTGCATATTGCTACCGTACAGGTTTAACCATTTCAATTGCCGCTCCACTAGGCACTATTCGCGCACAAAAATTATGTATGACGGAAGTAAAACCTAGGTCATGCGAAGAGCTTACCGGGGTAAGGTTTACGTAAGACATTTGTCATACGAAAATACCACCACCGTGAGACGAAGATTTCACCTTTGTCGTACGAAGGTCTCACGGTTGTATCGGTGGTAAAAGGCCATTAGGGGAACGGGTTAAATAAAACTACTATAAAACACTATTAACGTTTTAAACACATGTTTTATATGTATACGGATAAAAAAACATTAAATTTTGTATTAATTATAATCTGGAATTTAAATTTCTAGTGTATTTTAGAGCCTTAAATTAAAAATTTTCTCCCCCGGGGCGCATTCTGCCTCCGGACCCCCTCTGAAAAGGCTCTCGCCCCCAGACCCCCCTCACAGTTAGTATATACCCCCCGAAATGAAATCCTGGACACGCCACTGGTTGTGGTGATAAAAAACCTACCTTGCTCATCTCTGTAGGGCGGTTGATCGGGAAGCGGTGTTTTCGCCGGTGCCACCAAACCTCTTCGCCACGGCCCCTCCTCCTCCGGGGGCGGCCCTCTCCCCCCAGGCGGGGGATATTCTTCTTCACCGGGCTGTCCTCTGGCTGGAAAAGGGCGCCCACCCTCTCGTGGAAACGGTGGACCTCCGCCCTGTCTCATGTCCCTGCGATCCGACGTAGGAGGTCTAGCTAAAATAAAATCATCCACTCTGGGGGGGGGGGGGGGGGCTGGGGGGGGGGGGGGGGCGGGGGGGGGGGGGGGGGGGGGGGCGCGGGGTGGTCTTGGCGGGCGTGGCATGCTTGCGTCCGGCTGCGTTTTCGGGTCTTTTTCTTTTTTGGCGGGGGGGGGGCAATAAGGGGGGGGGAATCCTCGGGGGGGGGGCATTTAGATGGTGCACAGGTCTGACTCTTTTTATTTTGTTTATGATAATGACTGTTTAAAATGAAATTAATAATTATCAAAGACTTAGAAAAAGACACTTTTGTTTAAACATTGTTTACTAAAAGTTTACAATCGACTGATTATTAACAATAATATGAAAGCCAATACGCAGGTTAAATCATTTTTTTAAAACTGAAAAAGATGCGGTCGAGTAAAAAATTAAAGACTGATAAGGTTTTTTATAATAATTTTAAACAAGTGAAATTTATTTTAAATCTTCATAAACTTATCTCTACACTCGCCTATTGTTACAGTAATTTTCTGACACAACGCGAAAGTTAAAAGTTAAAAAAACACAATTTTTTTATATTTTGATAATACATCTAAATTTGAAACAGTTTTTTGGCGTAGATGCCTATAATTACTAAAAGTTCCTTTTTAATACTGTAATTTTTTAAAATTTTTATGTATTCGCACGTGCAAATGATGGAAAACAACCTGAAATTGGTATTGCAAGTCTTCTTCCAATTTCTTAAATCAAAAAAGACGATTACCCTGTCCCCTCCAGTCTGTTTCGGGCGCCTTTTCCATTTCCTCACCAGTGGGCGGTGCTCGTCTGGTCTGGGGCTGAACGGAACGCGCGTCACGCCGCCAACTGTCCGACTCGTCCGCCCGACCTTCTCGCGGCTAAATATAAATTTTTAATACAAACAGGCAGTTGAAAGAAGGGGCCAAAACGCGAGAGCACCACTTTGCTCCAAATTTTTTTTGCTATACTTTAATTACTAAAACATTTTAAAGGATAAGTGAAAACTGAAGTCCTAAACCAATTTAGGAAAACAGACCTGTGCACAGTCTGGAAATGCTCCCCCGTTTTATTGGAGGATTTGCCCCCCGTTTTATTGCCCCCTCCCCGCCAAAAAATGAAAAATTATGACGCCACTTTTGACCTATGATAACGCCATCATCGCGAATTTTTTGCAGTTTTTAGCCTATTTCAATGTATTTTAAGCCATTTTAGACTCATTTTTACCTTATTTTCGCTTTTTTTGTCCCTTTTTTCCCTTTTCCCTTCTTTTTTCTCTTTTTTTTCTTTCCCCCCTGCTTGCCCCCCGTTTTAAAGCCCCTCCTTTTCAAAAAAGTTGCCCCACCGTGCCCCCCCATTTCGGAATTGCCCCCCCCCGTTTTAACCCCGGAGGGGCAGTACACAGGTCTGGGAAAATACCAAAATTTGTTAAACTTCTAATTTTTCGTTCTTATTGTAATATATAAATTAAAATAAAAATTTATTTAAAAATAAGTTTAATAAATTTCTAGATTTTAACAAATTTGCTTATTATTATCTCAATAACTAACATCGTTTCAACTAAAAATTCGTACAATTTTTGAAACCTCACTTGATAAGCTTTCAAATGATGCTATTTATAGTATTTATATTAATTTGGCAATATTAAAGATTGAGAATTGATATTAATAACATTCTAGCTTTAGTAACCAGACCAGAGATTACGATTTTTCGCTAAATAACTAACTAAATTTGCAATAATACGGCTTGTGGTGGTTGTACCAGTATAATCTCCAATATATAATTCTACATTGGCAATGCTCTAAGCATAGGTGAGCAGCCTCCCGGATTGGGGGGTATACCCGACCCCCGAAATTGGGGGGTGTCACAAAATTTTTTTTGGGGTATACTTCAAATACCCCATTTTTAGCGTTTTTAGTAGTGGGACCCCCCAAATTGTAGAGGGGTGTCCGGGGTACCCCCAAATTTTAGGGTTGGTGTCAGCTATAATCGGAATTTTTAAGGGGGCGGGGGTTCACCCCTACGTGGGCAAATTCGTCCGGAGTGGGGGGTGTTAAACCCTAAATAAGAGGGGGTTTAAAATCCGAGAAACGCAAAATACCCAAATCGTGTTTTTTTTCTGGAGCGCATTTTACCCATATGGTTTTTCGAATTTAAAGAAAAAAATAGGTAAAAAACGCTAATTTTAGGTCAAAAGCCCTTTTTATTGCATTTTTGACCTTTTTATTGTTTAAAACATTCATTTTGACCTCAAAACTTAAGTTTGGAGGCAGTTGAAAGCATAGGTGAGAACGGTCGGGGAAGCTAGGGGGGATGGTTACCCGAGGTAAATCGAATTTTAAATTCTAGGAGTGGGGTCCGGACCCCCTCCCTAGCTTTTTAGGGGAGGTCGACCCGGGGTGTGAAATTTTGAAATCTAGAGGGGGGTCAGTTGGGGTCCGGTGTCCAAAGCAAAACAGTTTTAAACCATAATAACTTTAATAACTGTTTTTTCATAGGATAATACTACATTTTATTGAATAAAAAGCGATATTCTGGCATAAAAAGGGTGTAAAAGCATGAATATGTGATGAAAATTCACGTTTTTGAAAGAAAATTTAGTATAAAAAAATACCTAAAATTAAAAATCTCCTGAGGGGGGAGGGCGAGGTCAGATTTCAAATTCTAGAGGGGGTCAGGGGTAAAAAATTTGGAAATTTGGAGGAGGGCCCTAGATTTTCTTCTAGGGGGTACCCAAAATTTCGAGGTTAGGGGGTGGACCCCGACCTGCCCCACCCCTTTTTTCACCTATGGTTAAAAGTCATTTTAAAGACATTTTTTTCTTCATTTTTCCAAAATTGGCAGAGTTAACCTTTTCTCCTCCCTTACTACTTCTGAGTGGGGGGGGTTAGTTAAACCATACATGGGCAAGTTGGTCCGGAGTGGGGGGTTAAACCCCAAATTAGGGGGGTTGGGGTTAAAATCCGAGAAACGCAAAATACCCATATCGTTTTTTTTCTGGCTTGCATTTTACCCATATCGTTTTCAATTTAAAAGGAAAAATAAGTAAAAAATGCTAATTTTAGGTCAAAAAGCCCTTTTATAGCATTTTTGAGCTTTTTATTGCTTAAAACATTCATTTTGACCTCAAAACTTAAGTTTGGAAGCAGTTAGAAGTCATTTTAAAGACATTTTTTTCTTCATTTTTTCAAAATTGGGGGGAAGAGGGGTTAAACTTTTCTCCCCCCTTCTCAGAATTCGGGGGAGGGGTTAAACCCCCCCAATCCCCCGTGAGAAAGGGGGTTAAACCTCCGTCTCAGAATTTGGGGGGGGGTTAATCCCCCCCGTGCCCATGTATGCCCCCACCCCAATTTTGGAAAAATGAAGAAAAAACTTCTAAGTGCCTTCAAACTTAAGTTTTGAGGTCAAAATGAATGTTTTAAACAATAAAAAGGGCTTTTTGCCTTAAAATTAGCTTTTTTTCCTATTTTGTTCTTTAAAATCGAAAAACGATATGGGTAAAATGTACTCCAGAAAAAAAAACGATATGGGTATTTTGCGTTTCTCTGAATTTAACCCCCCTAATTTGGGGTTTAACCCCTTCCACTCCGGATCAACTTGCCCATGTATGCCCCCCCCCGCCTACCTATGGCTCCAAGGTACTTTGATGGACTTATTTATAAAAATTTTAAGATCTTATATTTTTCAGATTTTATTTGAGCACCGAACATTTCTACCATAATAAACATTGACAGTTTCTCTAATTGTTGTAAATTTGAATAAATAATACAAAACAAAAAGCAAGCCAAGGAACGAAATCCGTACATCTGCTGATCCCATGTCTCTGTTTTCCCGCTCTCCGCCGCGTCCCGGTCCCCGTCTGAGGGCGTTCTTGGCCCGTTCCTCCTCCATTCGCTTCTGAGCCTCTTCGGTCTCCTTACGTCGCTTCTCTTCTTCTTGGTCCTTAAATAAATATCACAACGTAAAAAACTTTATTAACACCAGAGATTTAAAAAAGGAATAGAAAAATCAAACCTGTTAAGAAAGAGTAGATTTTTTCTCAAAAATTTTAAATACTCCACTTTTCCAACTAAATAACTTTTAAGACGAGTTTAACAAAATTATCTAGTTTAAATAAGAGATTGGGACGGTACGGTAGTAATTAGTTAATGCTGTTTAATTAAAATATAAAAAAAACCTTTTAAAACTGGTTTATTGTGCTTCAAATGTTTAACAGTACCAAAAATATTCTAAAATACTTTAAGCCACTCTTCACGTCTGGCTTTCTTGCGAGAATCTTTTCTATCCTGCAGACGTTTTTTACGAAACTCTTCTAATTTAGTTTTCCATTCATCAATTCGTTTATGCAGCTCTCCTTGTCTTGACTCTCTGACCTGCAAGCAAACTTTAGTTAATATATCACAGACCTCTGACGACTGGGGGACGGGATTTTATGGTAGGATGTTAGAATTTTTGACATTTGGAGGGGCATACTCTAGGGTGTGATTTTTCAACAAAAAAATAAAAACAAAAAACAAAGCCTAGCCCTCTAGGGGTTTTCAGCATTGGTGTTTTTTTTGGGGGGGGGCAGAGGGGTGCACCCCCCCTAGAGCCAAAATTTTGGACCCCCCCTAGAAAAAATTCAGGGGCCCCCCCTCCTCCCCCAAAGCTCGAGAGCGGTCCGGCCTGACCCCCCCTAGCGAGGCTGACCCCCCTCCACCCCCCCCCCTCCCTACCAATTCGGAAGTATATTTTTTATTTACTGTCAAAAACACGGGGTTTTAGTTAAAAACAGTGTTTAAATACACTTTTTAGGCCTAAATAGGCTGTTTTAATACATAAAATTCAATATTAGACCTAAAAACACTTAAATTATTGAGTTAAAAAAATTTTGCTAAAAAATTGGACCCCCCTGACCCCCCTAAATTGAAAATCTCGCACCCGGGGTCGACCCCCCGAAAAAGCCAGGGGGTCCGGACCCCCCTGGACCTCCCCTAAAAAATTTTGGTCTTCCGCCCGGGGGTGGACCCCCCTAGCGGACCCGACCAAAAACACCTATGGTTTTCAGAGAAACAAAAGAGATGCCACAACCTACACGGTAGTTCTCGGTGATCTATGGTGGAAAAAAGAACGTAAATTTGCTATGTTATTAGTTAATGTGTTGATCGATCGTAATTAAAAAAATCAGTGTAATTGTTAGAAAATATTTCTTTATTCTTGTCACGTTATGTTTTAAAGCTTTTTGATATAAAATCTTTTTGCAAAAAATGAAGCAAATAATTTTTTTACGAATAGACGAATTTTTATTATTTCATACTTGATTACTATTTAAATATTATTAAAACAATATTAGTTTTATTAGCTTTGTTAAATGCAAAAGACGCAAATAAATACTTTAGCCATAAAATCTGCAGTGTCTTCTTTCATTCTTTGAAGTCGATCGTAAGTTTCAATTCGCAATTTATGCTCTTCTCTAAAACATATTTTGCCGATTTGTTTTTAGTTACATAATTTATCACATTAAATTTAATATTGGCGATTTTGCGTGTAGCATTCAAAAGTTTTTATCAAATTAAAGTTTAAAATTTTGTACAAAATTCTATATTAGGTTTTGAATCAATCAGCAATGATTTAAAAAAAAATTTAATTTAATTTAATTTAAATTTAATCAGTTTGGAAATCGGATTTCCCCTGACCTCCCTCTATATTTGAAATTGGTCTACCCCGGGTCGACTGGACTCACTAAAAAGCGAAGAAGGGGAGGGAGGGGGTTATAGACTACCTTAGCTTTCAAATGGCCATTTATTTGGGGTAGCCATCCCCTTCCTAGCTTTTCAGTTCATGCTCATCGAAAGATGAGTCCATGGTTAGAAAAAAGGAGAGGTGAAAAAGATTCGAGTTTTTATAAGTACCACAAACTTAGAAGGGAGTAAAAAATAAACAACAGCTCCCTTTTAATATATTTTCAAACTGGTTGGCCCGTGTTTGATCCCCCCATAGAAATTAGCTGGAAGACGTCCACACCACAGTCCTGTAGTCTTTAAGTGTCATTTTTTAAAGCAACTAAATACCCCCCGCTCTCTAGTTTTCACTTATTATTAAATGCTTAAATTATCCATTGAGAGTTAAAAAACAAAAATTTCAACAACATACTCAGCTTTCTGTACGCGATGTTTTTCGTATTCCTCGAAATATTCACGGTCTTTTGGTTGGCGTATCTGATACTCTTCTTCGCTAAAATTATTCATACTCTTAATATTTTTTGATTTATAGCCACAATGGTATATGGGGAATGGCAGAACTAGTAAAAAAGCTACATTAGTTAATTTAACAGTAAATATAAAGCATGTTTCGGATGGGATTATAACTTTTCTGGTAAAATTACCTTCCAGAGATTAAGGGAATCTCATACTTTTACTTAATTAATTAGGACACGTCTGGTTAGGCTAATTCCTAAGTAACATTGTACTTCCATTTTGAAGCATTCACCTCTCGATTAATTGATGTATTCATTTAAAATAAAAGAAATTGTCAAACAAACACAAATTTCTAACAAACCGTTCTTTTAATTTAAAACTTAAAAATTTATTAAAATAGCCATGCTATTATTTTTTTAAACAAACCATCTTTATAAAAAAAATTAGATAATTTATTTTTTTGAAGAATACCTACGTGCTTTGTTTGAAAGAGTAAAGTACTACTAAATTTTAAGGAATTTTACAAAAAAAAACATTACCGCAGCGGTATTTCTTCTAGATAAATAGCTCTAACATAATAATCCCATTTTTTCTCCTGCACCAATTGTTTCTGCAAGAGTTCTTTCTTCTCCTTCTCCCATTGGTCAATCTAAAAAACATTTGGATAATATCAATCAAAAATATCCTTATGTTCTGCAAATCGCCGTTTTAAAAAAATTATCTCCCCTAAACTCCAAGGGCTAAAGAGGGAAGGGTGGTAATTGCATTGCACATGTCTGGTTTTATTTTTTTGTATGCAAGTTTTTTTCGTATTACATTGCGATGCGACTGCTTAAAATTTTTGTTTTTAGAAATATTACGGGATAAAATGTGTTATAAAATTACACATTAATCGTATTAATTTTCATTTTGTGACCTTAATGAAGTTTTTTTGTACGTTTTTTGAATTCAAGACGAAATGTATTAATTATAGATTTACGATCATTAACACTAACTTCTTGGCTGGGCTACAAGTTAAAAATATTATTATTCAATAACAAATACTAACTTTTTACGTGTTCTAAAAAATAAAAAAAGCAAGAATATACATAAAATAAAAACAAAAAATACCTATTTAATTGTGTATATGGTTTTAATAGCAATAAAGTTTATGTTATTTGTTTTATAAATAAACGTATTAAATTATTTCTATTTAGCCAAAAGCGCCAAGTTTAACAGTGGCAGCAGTTTTCATCGCTGAAAAAAGCCTTAAAAAATAGCATTGTGAACTCTATCACTAACAAATTGCAATTCTAGCGTAGAAATCCGCTTTTTTGATAACAGAAAGGTTATTATCATAGATGAACAAGGGGAGAAGGAGGAAGAAAGAACCTGCAGAAACAATGGTGCAGGAGAAAAAATGGGATTATTATGTAGAGCTATTATCTAGAAGAAATACCGCTGCGGTAATGTTTTTTTTTGTAAAATTCCTTAAAATTTGGTAGTACTTTATTCTTTCAAACAAAGCAGGTAGGTATTCTTCAAAAAAATAAATTATCTAATTTTTTTATAAAGATGGTTTGTTTAAAAAAATAATAGCATGGCTATTTTAATAAATTTTTAAGTTTTAAATTAAAAGAACGGTTTGTTAAAGATTTGTGTTTGTTTGACAATTTCTTTTATTTTAAATGAATACATCAATTAATCGAGAGGTGAATGCTTCAAAATGGAAGTGCAATGTTACTTAGCAATTAGCATAACTAGATGTGTCCTAATTAATTAAGTAAAAGTATGAGATGCCCTTAATCTCTGAAGGTAATTTTACCAGAAAAGTTATAGTCCCATCCGAAACATGCTTTATATTTACTATTAAATAAACTAATGTAGCTTTTTTACTAGTTCTGCCATTGCCCATATACCATTGTGGCTATGAATCAAAAAATATTAAGAGTATGAATAATTTTAGCGAAGAAGAGTATCAGATACGCCAACCAAAAGACCGTGAATATTTCGAGGAATACGAAAAACATCGCGTACAGAAAGCTGAGTATGTTGTTAAAATTTTTGTTTTTTAACTCTCAATGGATAATTTAAGCATTTTATAATAAGTGAAAACTAGAGAGCGGGGGTATTTAGTTGCTTTAAAAAATGACACTTAAAGACTACAGGACTGTGGTGTGGACGTCTTCCAGCTAATTTCTATGGGGGGATCAAACACGGGCCAACCAGTTTGAAAATATATTAAAAGGGAGCTGTTGCTTTTTTTTTTACTCCTTTCTAAGTTTGTGGTACTTATAAAAACTCGAATCTTTTTCACCTCTCCTTTTTCTAACCATGGACTCCTCTTTCGATGAGCATGAACTGAAAAGTTGGGAAGGGGATGACTACCCCAGATAAGTGGCCATTTGAAAGTTAAGGTAGTCTATAGCACCCCTCCCTCCCCTTCCTCGCTTTTTAGTGAGTCCAGTCGACTCGGGGTAGACTAATATAGAAGGGGGTCAGGGGAAATCCGATTTCCAAACTAATTTTTTTAAATCATTGCGTTTTTGATTTATTTAAAACCTAATATAGAATTTTGTACAAAATTTTAAACTTTAATTTGATAAAAACATTTGAATGCTACACGCAAAATCGACAATATTAAATTTAATGCGATAAATTATGTAACTAAAAACAAATCGGCTAAATATGTTTTAGAGAAGAGCATAAATTGCGAATTGAAACTTACGATCGACTTCAAAGAATGAAAGAAGACACTGCAGATTTTATGGCTAAAGTATTTATTTGCGTCTTTTGCTTTTAACTAAGCTAATAAAACTAATATTATTTTAATAATATTTAAATAGAAATCAAGTACCTATATAAAATAATAAAAATTCGTCTATTCGTTAAAGAATTATTTGCTTCATTTTTTGCAAAAAGATTTTATATCAAAAAAACTTTAAAACATAACGTGACAAGAATTAATAAATATTTTCTAACAATTACACTGATTTTTTTAATTACGATCGATCAACACATTAACAAATAACATAACAAATTTACGTTCTTTTTTCCACCATAGATCACCGAGAACTACCGTGTATGTTGTGGCATCTCTTTTGTTTCTCTAAAAGTTGGTTGGGGGGGGTGCGGTTTTTTTTTGTTTGTTTTTGTGTTTTTTTTTTTTTTTTTTTTTTTTTTTTTGTTTTTTCTTTTGTTTTTTTTTTTTGCTTGTTTTTTTTTTTTGTTTTTTTTTTTTGTGGGGGGGGGGGGGGGGGGGTGTCGTGGGGGTGGGGCGCTTGGTTGGGGAGGGGGGGGCCTATTTTTTTGGGGGTCATTTTGGTTGGGGGTGCCTTCCCCCCAATTTACCCCTAGAGGGCTAGGCTTTGTTTTTTGTTTTTGTTTTTTTTTTTTGTTGAAAAATCACACCCTAGAGTATGCTCTAAATGTCAAAAATTTTAACATCCTACTATAAAATCCCGTCCCCCAGTCGTCAGAGGTCTGTGATATATTAACTAAAGTTTGCTTGCAGGTCAGAGAGTCAAGACAAGGAGAGCTGCATAAACGAATTGATGAATGGAAAACTAAATTAGAAGAGTTTCGTAAAAAACGCCTGCAGGATAGAAAAGATTCCCGCAAGAAAGCCAGGCGTGAAGAGTGGCTTAAAGTATTTTAGAATATTTTTGGTACTGTTAAACATTTAAAGCACAATAAACAAGTTTTAAAAGTTTTTTTTTTTATTTTCATTAAACAGCATTAACTAACTACTACCGTACCATCCCAATCTCTTATTTAAACTAGATAATTTTGTTAAACTCGTCTTAAAAGTTATTTAGTTGGAAAGGTGGAGTATTTAAAATTTTTGAGAAAAAATCTTCTCTTTTTTAACAGGTTTGATTTTTCTATTCCTTTTTTTAAATCTCTGGTGTTAATAAAGTTTTTTACGTTGTGATTCTTATTTAAGGACCAAGAAGAAGAGAAGCGACGTAAGGAGACCGAGGAGGCTCAGAAGCGAATGGAGGAGGAACGGGCCAAGAACGCCCTCAGACGGGGACCGGGACGCGGCGGAGAGCGGGAAAACAGAGACATGGGATCAGCAGATGTACGGATTTTCTTCCTTGGCTTGCTTTTTGTTTTGTATTATTTATTCAAATTTACAACAATTAGAGAAACTGTCAATGTTTATTATAGTAGAACTGTTCGGTGCTCAAATAAAATCTGAAAAATATAAGATCTTAAAATTTTTATAAATAAGTCCATCAAAGTACCTTGGAGCCATAGGTAGGCGGGGGGGGGGCATACATGGGCAAGTTGATCCGGAGTGGAAGGGGTTAAACCCCAAATTAGGGGGGTTAAATTCAGAGAAACGCAAAATACCCATATCGTTTTTTTTCTGGAGTACATTTTACCCATATCGTTTTTCGATTTTAAAGAACAAAATAGGAAAAAAAAGCTAATTTTAAGGCAAAAAGCCCTTTTTATTGTTTAAAACATTCATTTTGACCTCAAAACTTAAGTTTGAAGGCACTTAGAAGTTTTTTCTTCATTTTTCCAAAATTGGGGTGGGGGCATACATGGGCACGGGGGGGGGGGGTTAACCCCCCCCCCCAAATTCTGAGACGGAGGTTTAACCCCCTTTCTCACGGGGGATTGGGGGGGCGTTTAACCCCTCCCCCCAATTGTGAGAAGGGGGGAGAAAAGTTTAACCCCTCTTCCCCCCAATTTTGGAAAAATGAAGAAAAAAATGTCTTTAAAATGATTTCTAACTGCTTCCAAACTTAAGTTTTGAGGTCAAAATGAATGTTTTAAGCAATAAAAAGCTCAAAAATGCTATAAAAGGGCTTTTTGACCTAAAATTAGCATTTTTTACTTATTTTTCCTTTAAAATTGAAAACGGTATGGGTAAAATGCAAGCCAGAAAAAAACGATATGGGTATTTTGCGTTTCTCGGATTTTAATCCCCCCTAATTTGGGGTTTAACCCCCCCCCACTCCGGACCAACTTGCCCATGTATGCCCTCCTCCAAATTTCCAAATTTTTTACCCCTGACCCCCTCTAGAATTTGAAATCTGACCTCGCCCGCCCCCCCTCGGGAGATTTGTAATTTTAGGTATTTTTTTATACTAATTTTTTTTTCAATAACGTGAATTTTCATCACATAGTATTCATGCTTTTTACACCCCTTTTTATACATGAATCATGGCTCTTTATTTCAGAAAAAACGTAGTATTATCCTATAAAAAGAACAATTATTAAAGTTATTATGGTTTAAAACTGTTTTGCTTTGGACACCGGACCCCACCTGACTCCCTTCTAGATTTCAAAATTTCGCACTCCGGGTCGACCCCCCCCCCCTAAAAAGCTAAGGGGGGGGGGGGGGTGCTGGACCCCCCCTCCTAGACTTCAAAATTCGATTTACCCCGGGTAACCACCTAAAAAGCTAGGGGGGTCCGGACCCCCTCCTAGAATTTAAAATTCTATTTACCCCGGGTAACCACCCCCCTAGCTTCCCCGACCGTGCTCACTTATGCTCCCACTGCCCACCTATAGTCAAAACTAATCAAAAAAATTACGTGTTTTAAATTTTTAAATTACCATTTTTTACTTATTTTTCCTTTAAAATTGAAAACGATATGGGTAAAATGCAAGCCAGAAAAAAAAACGATATTGGTATTTTGCGTTTATCGGATTTTAACCCCCCCTAATTTGGGGTTTAAGTTTAAACCCCCACCACTCCGGACCAACTTGCCCATGTATGGGTGGGGGTTAACCTTTTCTCACCCCTCCCCCACTTCTGAGTGGGGGGTTAAACTCCCCTTCTCAGAATTTGGGGGGGGCAACCCCCCCCCGTGCCCATGTATGGTTGGGGGTTATACCACCCCCACCCCCTAAAAAATTCCGATTATAGCTGACACCACCCCTAAAATTTGGGGTTACGCCGGACACCCCTCTACAATTTGGGGGTCCCAGTACTAAAAACGCTAAAAATGGGGTATTTGAAGTATACCCCAAAAAAAATTTTGTGACACCCCCCAATTTCGGGGTCGGGTATACCCCCCAATCCGGGAGGCTGCTCACCTATGCTTAGAGCATTGCCAATGTAGAGTTATATATTGGAGATTATACTGGTACAACCACCACAAGCCGTATTATTGCAAATTTAGTTAGTTATTTACGCGAAAAATCGTAATCTCTGGTCTGGTTACTAAAGTTACAATGTTTGTAATATTCAATTCTCAATCTTTAATATTGCCAAATTAATATAAATACTATAAATAGCATCATTTGAGAAGCTTGTCAAGTGAGGTTTCAAAAATTGTACGATTTTTAGTTGAAACGATGTTAGTTATTGAGATAGAAAAATTAAGCAAATTTGTTAAAATCTAGAAATTTATTAAACTTATTTTTAAATAAATTTTTATTTTAATTTATATATTCCAATAAGAACGAAAAATTAGAAGTTTAACAAATTTTGGTATTTTCCCAAACCTGTGCACTGCCCCTCCGGGGTTAAAACGGGGGGGGGGGGCAATTCCGAAATGTGGGGGCACGGTGGGGCAACTTTTTTGAAAAGGAGGGGTTTTAAAACGGGGGCGAGCAGGGTGTTGTAGTAACAGTGCATCTATTTCAAAAAAAAAAAAATAAAATAACGAACCTAACAAAAATTATTAAAAAAGTGAAACCCAAACATGAAAAAGTTTTTTTAAAAAACTTAAATAATTAGAAATCAAAGCACACTTTGGTTTGTTAGTATTGTTAGCTAATCATCCTCGCACATAAAAATGTTTCTAACAAAACAATATTATAGTGTTTTTAGATCATTTTTACCTGTTTTTGTTTTTTTGAAATTTCTTCTCTGTTCGCTTCTAGCTTCAGCTTTTCTCTTTGCATTTGCTCTTGTATTCGTCTAAATCAACTAATTATGTTGAACTAAAATATTTTAATTGTTAAAATTTTTGAAGAAAGTTTCTTTAAAAAAGACGAAACAAAACGGTAATGGCCCTAAAAAGCGATAGAATAGGTCTCTGGAGGACATTGCCCTTTATACATACGTTAGTAAATCATCAACAATTATTAAAAAAAGATTTTTGCTGCTCAGATATTAAGTGATTTATCACACAAATCATAGGATTGACAGATTGTTGTGAGTTTATCATCACGGCACAAAAATCAATGTGACAAAATCATAGGTGAGAACGGTCTGGGAAGCTACGGGGAGGTGGTAACCCGGGGTAAATCGAATTTTAAATTCTAGGAGGGGGGTCCCACCCAGGGGGGTCCGGACCCCCTTAGCTTTTTAGGGGGGGTCAACCCCGGGTGCGAAATTTTGAAATCTAGAGGGGGGTCAGGTGGGGTCCGGTGTCCACAGCAAAACAGTTTTAAACCATAATAACTTTAATAATATTGTTCTTTTTATAGGATAATACTACATTTTATTAAATAAAAAGCGATATTCTGGTATAAAAAGGATGTAAAAGCATGGATATGTGATGAAAATTCACGTTTTTGGAAAATTTAGTATAAAAAAAGTACCTAAAAATTTCCCGAGGGGGGAGGGGGGGGGTCAGATTTTAAATTCTAGAGAGAGGTCAGGGTTAAAAAATTCGGAAATTTGGGGGGAGGGGGGCCCCCTCTAGATTTTCGTCAAGGGGTAGGTCCCAAAATTTCGAGGCTAGGGGGGTGGACCCCACCCTGCCCCCTCCCCTTTCTCACCTATGGCACAAAATACAAAAAACTGTTTTCGAAAAAACTGCGAAACTAAGAACGCACTCAGTTTTTAAGCGGTGAAAAAACGGATAGGACGAAATTTGATGTGTTTTTTTTTAGGGTAGGGGAGCTTCTCTCATGGATTACATAGGAAAGTTTGAATAAAAACTTGCACAATTTTAATAAGACTGAACGCTTTTTTAGGAAAACCCCTCATCTGAAATGTTTTTAAAGACAGTAAACAATAATAATCCGGAAAATACAAGTAAATTCTTAACAAGTTTTAGGCAGCACTTACGTGTTGCTTACGTGCATAGTGAAAAAACTGTCATGCCCCAAGGATTTGAAATATTTAGTTCATTTCGATACTACTAATAATTATACAAAATTAGAATCATACTTTTGTTCTGCTTGTATCTCTTCGTACTGCTTGGCTTGTTTTTGGTGCTCCCACTGTTCTTTGTATCTCTCGATTTCATACTTCCTGTCCATCTTCTTTAGGTAGTCATCCCTCATGTGGTACTGGTAGAAATGCGCCATCGTTTTGAGCTAAAAAACTTTGCCCTTTATATTGTTAGGGGAATCTACTTTTTTCTGCTACATTAGATTTGTTATAATGCTGTTCACGTTCGCCTAAATACACCTGCTGCGATATACAAACTCAAATTATTTATTTTTCTGTTTTGTATTTAAAACAAATCCCATGGCGTTTGTTTTTGATTCTTATTAAATTTTAATTCATTAAAATACAAGTTTTATACTTGACAAAAATAACAATTAAGCAGAGTAGACAACAAAAATATATTTTTCTTATACACATTACGTGTATGAGTAAATAAACCCAGTGTACATACCTTTTTAATAAGATCTTCTCGTTTTTTAGCAGCATCGATAAGTTCCACAGATGCTTTTAGGGCTGTGTGCAGGGACTGCAGTTGGGTACGCATCAAGTCGCTTCCGTGCTAAAAGGTTGACGTTTCAAACAACAATTTAATATACAAAATTTTTGGAGCTTTCACCACGATAAGTTCCGTTTCAGACCTAGTAATAACCGGTTGTATTCTTTGAACTAATCGATAGCAAAATCTTGACACCTATCTTAAAGATAGCATAGTAAAAGAAGCAAAGATGAACATAAGGGGTCTGGGCTGGGGTCCACCCTCCTAGTCTCAAAATTTTGGGGGCCCCCTAAAAAACAGCCCAGGAGGGGCCCCCTCCACTTCCCACAAAGTTTTATATTTTTTACCCCTAACCCCCTCTCTAGATTTTAAAATCTGACGACCCCCCCCTCCCCAGAAAATTTTAAATACTTTTTTATACTAAATTTTCTTCCAAAAACGTGAATTTTAAACACAAAATTCATGTTTTTACACACATTTTATACCAGAATATCGCTTTTTATTAAATAAAATGTAGTATTACCTTATAAAAAACTATTATTAAATCTTTAATGGTTTAAAAGTATTTTGCTTCGGAAATTGGACCCCACCTGATCCTTTCTCTAGGTTTAAAATCTTCTACCTCGGGTCAACCCCCCCCCCTTAGAAAGCTAAGGTGGGTTCGACTTCCCCTGGGACTCCACTCCTAGATTTTGAAATGTCATTTACCCGGGGTAAACACCATAACATGAGCATGAACCGGCAAGCTAGGGGGTGGCTACCCCGCTTAATGTTCCTTTGAAAGTCCCGGGGGGGGGTCCGCAACCCCCTAGCTTTTTAGGGGGGTGGACCCGGGGTAGACCAGTTTGAAATCCCGAGGGGAGTCAGAGAGAGGGGATCCGGTTTCCAAACAAAGTCACATTAAATCATTTAAGTTTTTTAGCACTAATATAGAATTTTATATACTTAAAATAGGCTATTTATGAGTAAAAAAGTACAAAAATACTGCTTATTGCCACAAAACCGTTTGTGACAGTAAATTTTGACCTAAATTTATACCCAAAATTTGGCTTAGATGGGGGAGGAAGGCTCGATTGGGCATTCCAGAGAGGGGTAGAATGTGAAAATTTAAAAAAAAATTTTTTTTTTGGGGGGGAGGGGCCCTAGATTTTTTTCAGGGGGGTTCGAAATTTCGAGGCTAGGGGGGTGTACCCCACCCTATCCTCCTATACTCATGTATGGTAAACGGGAACGGCCAATTTCGTTCCCGCCACTTCGCTCCTGAAGCATTTCGCTCCCAGGAAATTCTTGCAAATTTATTATTTTTAACTAGTACCAACCTCGCTCTTGGCTTATTTCGGCAAATTTTATAAGTTTATCACAAAAAAGATTTCTTTGATTTTTAGGTTTCGCTTAGGCTTAGGAAAATGTAAAATTTTCATCTTTAAGAGCGTCGCAAAAAATGCGTTCACAAATTTGCCATAAGCGAAGTGGGCCGGGAGCGATGTGTCCCCAATTCATGGTAAACACCCCCCTAGCTTCATCTGTGGAAAGAAAGTGAAAAATTTTGCCTTTTACAAATTAATACAGCAAAACTAAACAAAAAAAACGAATTCATTTCATGGTTATATTAATAAAAAAACCTAACAAACTAACTTGGCTTTCCTGAGCAGGCGCTTCTTCATTCTGGTCCTGTCTACAACCAGTTAAGGAATCGCTACTCATGAATTCAATTGTTTTGGCACGGTGGTCCATACGAATCTATAACACAACAGTAATAACTTGAAAAAAATTTACTGTGTTAAAAACGCTTACTACATTTTTTTCTGGGTTTAAATATTATTAATAAAAAACTACCGAAAGTTTAATTTCCAGATAGTATACAATGCGAGTGAATTTAAATTGCATTATCAATGCCATTACATACATCGATATAATAATTTTTAATAATTACAAAATGCGCCTGATTAAAAATAAAATGTGCCATTAAAAAAGGAATGCTGCGCTAGTAAAATATTTAAAAAAATATGCATAATGATATATTGCATATACTGGTGTTGTTGTTGCTGGATTATCTGAAACTTATCTCCCCAATGCAAATTATGCAAAAGACAGGCGCTGAGGCAAACCAGGAGGGGCGAAAATAATTTTAACCCCATAGTTGCAGACTCTTTATGTTTCGTTCAACATCAATCACCAAAATAACATAAACCGCTGACCGGCGCCGTTACAGAAAATAAATTTTAAGAAAAAAAGTATTAATTAAAATTAATTTTAAAAATTAGACAATAGGTAATTTTCTACATTACCTTCCACTTCCACATATTTTGAAACCGAAGAGATTTAAGTGCTTGAGTTATAAGCCTGCTTAAGCAATATAATAATAACTTACCTATTTCAATTATTGTCAAAATAAAAATAATCATTTTATTAAAAACGCTTACATAATTACTTCATGCGCGCTGTAGGCACGAAATTTTGAAATTTTTTTTTTCAAACTTATAAAATATATCATACATTTAATGTTTCCAAAACGTAAAATTCTCCCTGACTTGTCAGAGTTCTCCGTGACCACTTTTTGCTCTCCCTGTCCTCTCCCTGACTTCTCTGACTCGCTGGAAACCTTGTAACTTACGTTTAACTGAGCTCTTTTTCCCATTTGGACAAGCATGCATTCCAATTGCGAAGTTGTTACAGATGGCAAGATTGCCTTTAATCGTTCAATAGTAATCGTTTTATATACTAAAGATACCTGAAACACGAAAATAAATTTTGTACTCGTTGTGTGTGATCAAAAATTAGAATCCCAAAGACAAAATAGCGATTTTTTGCCTAAACAACACTTTTGTCTTTAAAGATTTTGTGGGTGGTCACAAATAAAAGTCACAAAAAAATTAGCTGTATAATACTTTTTTGTCTGGAGAGTCATTTTTCTGTTAAGATATTTATATTGAAAATTTAAAAGGAGTATTTATATACTTGGACGATGACTTTGGCAGCTGCAGAGTCTCTCAAGGCGTCCACATACTGAATGTATTCAGCTTTTTCCAGATTTGTCACATTCTTTAGCTGCGTCTCTGTCTGTGCTGCCAAGCGCAATGGTGAAAATTCTTGCTCCAACAGTCTAAAATCAATACCAAGATAAAAAAGTGAAAAGCAGAATTACTTCCAGATTTTTTTAAATTACTTCTAGCATTGAAAATTTTACTCTAGCTTTTTAGACCTTTATTTCCAAAACAAAATGGAGTATTATGAATGTTAATGTTAAAATTAACAACCAAAACACACAAAATCTACAATTTAACAACTGATTTGTATTTTTTTAAAAGCCAAACAGCTCATTTTGCATTTTTTTTTAATTAAAAAACACATAAAATAGTGGCAATACTTGTACAAGGCCAAGGCGGCCGGGTGAACCAGGTTGAGTACGTTGAAGCGAATCATGTCGTTGAGTATGGAGTGGCGAGTGGGCGGACTGCTCAGGTCCAAGAGCACTGCCAGTCGTCGTTGGTTTTCAGTGTACGTCTCTTCCATGTCCAAATGGCGAGCAAGAATGCTTATACTGTTTGCACCCGCCGGGATACACAGAGTTGCCAGCAGAACCCGAGTCGCCTGACTAAAATATACATGTTCTATTAAGACCCATTGTTATGGATATTACAATATTTCCGGATAAAAAATTTTATATATAAAATAAAAAGTAATTATCTAGGAAAGGTGTAGTTGAGCAAAAAAATTACAATTCTGGTGAAAATAAGCTTATAAGATAATATAAAAAACAACAACTAAAAAAGGTTGGGACTTGAGAGAAAAAGAAAGCCCCAAAAACTACTAAAAAAAAACTTAAATAATAGACACAGTTAAAGAAGCGCAGTGAAGCGAAAATAATGGAAAAAAACGAAAGATATATATTTTAAAAATTTAAAACACGTAATTTTTTTGATTAGTTTTGACTATAGGTGGGCATGGGCAGCCTTCTGGGTTTTTTTTTTTGAAGGGGGGGGGGTAAAGGGGTTCCCAAAAGTTTTTAAGTTGAAGTATACCCCAAACACCCCATTTTTAGCGTTTTTAGTACAGGGACCCCCAAAATTTTAGGAGAAGGGGTGTCGGCAGTGCTTGAGATTTCTTTTTTTCGGGAGAATACGTATAACCTCCCAAAATTTATTTCCCTGTCCACCTATGATTTTGGCTTGCTGAAGTTTTGAAGTTTTCTCTTCTTAATTTTATGTTCAGACTTAATAGCTACTCTGGTAAAACATTTTTAACACGCGGCGGTGAAAAATTTTGGTTATTTTACTAGCCAAACTCTACCGTAGTCAACATTACGCAATAAAATTATCTTACAGTTGTGAGACTGAAATATACCAAGATATTGCCATGTAAGGGAAAGGGAAAAAAAGGGACAAAAAAAAGCGAAAACAAGGTAAAAATAGGTCTAAAATGGCTTAAACTACATTGAAATAGGCTAAAACCTGCAAAAAAATTCACGATGATGCCGTCATCATATGTCAAAAATGACGTCATAATTTTAGGGTACTTTTTCATTTTTTGGCGGTGGGGGGCAATAAAACGGGGGAGGGAAATCCTCCAATAAAGCGAGGGGGGTGCATTTCCAGACCGTGCACAGGTCTGCACCACATTTAGATTTTGACGGCAGATCTTTTTTAATTAATTTTTACTGACGTAATTTGACCTTCTCATTTAATTTTTGACATTCATTTTTCTTAAAAAATTGTTATCGTCCACAATCATTAAATAACACCAATAAAATACATGCCAAAAATACATTATATTATAATAAAATTCATTACCAAAAATATTCTATTTTTTCATTTTAGCGTATTTTGAATAAAGAACACTTTAATTAAAAAGTAAAAATTAAAAAAAAAATTTTTTTCGGCGTTAAAAATAGCCTGCGAGTGACTCGAACCTACTGGTCCGAGGATCCGAGTCCGATACCCTAACCACTCTGCTACTGGCCCATCTGAGATCTTTCTCGTAAAAGATACTTTTAAACAAATGTTTCGAAATGTAGTTTCTCGGCGTCAAATCAAAAAAATTTAAATGAAAATTAAAAAATTTGATTTGCTCAGATTTTAATGAAAGTTTGGAAATAGTTAAACACAAGTCTAATCAATAGTTTGAATTGTATTTGATTAAAAAACTAATTCAGGATTTTTTTGATTTTTTTTTTCTTTTTAAAACATCGATTTTTTTAATTTTCTTAAAATTTTGAATTACGTTTTACTCCAAACCACATCTAAAAGTTGCCCCCTAATTTTCGTTAACTTTCTATAAAATTGCAGGAAAAACTTAGCAAATTAATTTTTTTAAATGGCGAAAAACTGTTTTTTGAGCTTTAAATTCATCAAACTATATCTCGAAATAGAACATTCGGCAAACGATGAAACTATTACTGTTGAATACATCATAATCTGAGCTTTCGATTGCACTATACTTTTGTCAGACAAAAATTAATATCTAAGTTAATATTATCTAACATTTAGTAAAAATCATCATAACTGTGGTGTTCTACCTTAAAACCAACATTTTAATTGGAAAGCAACGTAATTGTAAACTTATTTAAATAATAACTTACTGCGCCTGATCCTCAATGGCAAACGATTTTTTCATATCTCGATAGTGCTAAAAAATAGTATATATATAATTAGATTTCTTTGAGCATTTTAATGAATTATCAGTTAAACCATAATAATACTTGAATTAAAGAATTTATTAGAAAAAAACTTTCTTTTAAAACAAAAAAAAACACAAACCAATTTTAAATTCATTTAAAACAAAGAAATTTTATTTTAGTGGTACCTGAAACAATCTGAAAAGAGCAGCCGCATGGTAAAGCTTGTTTCCTGCTTTCCAAAATACGAGCGCCAATTTTTCATAGTAGTTGGCCACTGTTTGGGGCTTGATCATACGCTTGTCCTTGTCTCTGGACCATTGGATCATATTGTGCACATCTTCGCTGCTTTTGAATGCCTCCTGCACGAATGTTTATAAACAAAAACAAGTTTTAACATTATTTTATTCAGCCATAAAACTAAAAAGGCAAAAAATTACAATATATTCGATTAAAGTCGGAGTATTCTCAGCATCATACATGGGCACGGGGGGGGGTTAACCCCCCCCCCCCCAAATTCTGAGAAGTGGGGTTTAACCCCCCCCCACTCAGAAGTGGGGGGGGGAGAAAAAGTTAACCCCCCAATTTTGGAAAAATGAAGAAAAAAATGTCTTTGACTTCTAACTGCCTCCAAACTTAAGTTTTGAGGTCAAAATGAATGTTTTAAGCAATAAAAAGCTCAAAAATGCAATAAAAAGGGCTTTTTGACCTAAAAATAGTGTTTTTACCCTATTTTTCCTTCAAATCAAAAAACGATATGGGTAAAATGCACTCCAGAAAAAAAAACGAAACGATATGGGTATTTTGCGTTTCTCGGATTTTAACCCCCCCCCCCCACTTTGGGGTTTAACCCCCCCCCAAATCCGGACCAACTTGCCCATGTATGCTCAGCATTGTAAACTTTTTTTGAAGAAAATATGTGGGTTAGGGAAAACCTCTCGTAATTTCAAAAAGGGGAGCGTCTTCACCCATCTTTCGAATCAGAAGTAAGTTGGAAAGGGAATGGAGGGCATGAAAGGTTAGTTGTGGTTCACATCATACATGGGCAAGTTGGTCCGGAGTGGGGGGGGGGTTAAACCCCAAATTAGGGGGGGGGTTAAAATCCGAAAAACGCAACCCATATCGTTTTTTATGGAGTGCATTTTACCCATATCGTTTTTCGATTTCAAAAAAAAGGTAAAAAACGCTAATTTTAGGTCAAAAAGGCCTTTTTATTGCATTTTTGAGCTTTTTACTGTTTAAAATATTCGTTTTGATCTCAAAACTTAAGTTTGGAGGTAGCTGGAAGCCGTTTTAAAGACATTTTTTTCTTCATTTTTCCGAAATTGGGGGGTAACCTTTTCTCTCCCCCCACTTCTTAGTGGGGAGGGGTTAAACCCCCTTCTCAGAATTTGAGATTTTAACACCCCCAACCCCCCCCCTCGTGCCCATGTATGGTTCACATCCGTTTTCCAAAAACAAATTTTGAGCAGCCGACACTCATAGGTGAGCACTGTTCCCGAAGCTAGAGGGGTGGTTGGTTACCCGTGGTAAATCGCATTTTAAATTCTAGGAGGGGGTCCCAAGGGGTTCCCGACTCCCCTAGTTTTCAAGGGGGGCCGACCCGGGATGCAAAATTTTGAAATCTAGAGGGAGGGGTCAGGGTATGTCCGGTTTCCGAAGCAAAATGGCTTTAAACCATAATAACGTTAATAACTGATCTTTTTATAAGATAATACTAAATTTTATTAAATATGAAGCGATATTCTGGTATAAAAAGAGTGTAAAAACATAAATTTATGTTAAAAATTTACGTTTTTGAAAGAAAACTTAGTATAAAAAAAGGACGTAAAATTTTCTTAAAGGTTAGAGGGGATCAGATTTTTAATTCTAGGGGGAGGGTTAGGGGTAAAATATTCGCAAATTTGAGGGAAGTGGGGGCCCTATATTTTTATCCAGGGGGGGCATAATTTGGAGGTTAAGGGGGAGGGGGGGGGTGGAGATGGACACTACTCTGTACCCTTTCTCATCCACAATTACACTGATAATTTTGGTCGGGTCCGCTAAGGACGGTTCACCCCCCCCCCCGGGTGAAAGGCCAGAATGTTTGTAGGGGGATCTAAGGGTTCCGAATCCCCTTCATAGGTGTTTTGGTCGGGTCCGCTAGAGGGGGGGGGTCCACGCGTCCACCCCCGGGTGGAAGGCTAAAATTTTTTAGGGGAGGGTCCAGGGGGTCCGGACCCCCCTGGCTTTTTAGGGGGGTCGACACCGGGGACGAGATTTCAAATTTAGGGGGGTCCAGGGGGGTTCAATTTTTTAGCAAAATTTTTTTAACTTAATAATTTAAGTGTTTTTAGGTCTAATATTGAATTTTATGTATTAAAACAGCCTATTTAGGCCTAAAAAGTGTATTTAAACACTGTTTTTAACTAAAAAACCGTGTTTTTGACAGTAAATAAAAAATATACTTCCAAATTGGGAAGGGGGGGAAGGGGGTCAGCCTTGCTAGGGGGGGTCAGGCCACACCGCTCTCGAGCTTTGGGGGGAAGGGGGAGGCTCTGAATTTTTTCTAAACACCTATGATCCCCTTGCTTTTTACGTGGGGGTCAACCCGCGGTGCGAGATTTCTAATTTAGAAGGTCCACGCCCATGGGGGTCTGATTTTTTAACAAAGTTCTTTTAAATGATAATTTAAGTTTTTAAGTCTAATACTGAGATTTATATATTAAAACAGCCTATTTAGGCCTAAAAAGTACACTGTTTTTACTAAAAAACGTGTTTTAGCAATAAAATAAAGGATTATACTTTTAAATTGGCTGAGGGCTGAGAGAAGGGTCGGCTTCGCTAGAGGGAGTCATGCCGGACCGCTCTCGAGCTTAAGGAGGAGAAGGGGGCTGGATTATTTCAAGGGAGTTCCAAAATTTTCATGGGGTATGATGTATGATTATCAGGGATTTTGTTATAGCTACGTCAGACTTGCTATGGCTATGGGTGACATGAAAACTCAATAAACACATTTGATTCCCAAATCAGAGATTTCAAACCCCGCCACAAAGAATTGTCTAAAAAGTATATTTTTGCGAAAACGACGAAAAACTTTCCAGGACCACTATTCGAAAAACTAGCAAAGCAATTGAAGCAAAAGAAGCTAGTTTTTAAATTTTGTTTTTTTTTTATTGTTATTAATATTGGGTGTACCTGCCATAGTTCCATTTGAATAGCAACGTCCAACTGATAAAGTCGCGTTTCTTGCAGCTGAACAAGCGTTTCTGGGTTGCTGAGTTTAACTGAAAACTGATTGGCCGGGTATTTCTGGAGTTGGTTCAAATGGGAGCGGAGATTGTCGCAGAGCTACAAAATTTCGCCCGTCGTTGGTATTTCTTGCAAAACTGGAACGCCTGTCGCGCCACGCGATGATAAAGCGTTTAAGCTAACATAACGACGGGTATGGAATCTTCATGATATGAAATTCTCTAAACACTGTGAAATCACAGCAAAAAAGCAATGAGAGTGAAATCACTAATTTTTAGAACAGTCAATTCAAACTCTAGAACTCTACAAATAATCTTCTCAGAGCATATAAGTTCTATGTTCGACCAATTCTGGAATACGCTGGTGTAGTTTGGAACCCTTATTTACAAAAAGATATAAACATTTTGCAAAAAGTGCAACAAAATTTCACTAGTAGGTTGTTTTATAAATGCAAGTTTTATACCTGTTGGGTATGAACAAAGACGGGATAACCTAGGTTTAGAAAGATTAAACGACTGAAGAGACATAATGATTAATACGAGTGCTTTAAAATTATACATAGCTTAAACAATTCGCATAAGCCAATGATTTTTTAAATCTAACTTGCAGCTTACCCGTGATCATCCCTTTAAATTGGCCGTGGAAGAAAGTAGAAATAATGCAAGGAAATTTTCGTTTGCAAATAGGGTGATTTACACCTCATACGTGGGCAGGGCGGGTCTACTTCCGTCTTACGTTTACGTCCCCCCCCCCGCCTCCCGAATTTTTAAATGCTTTAAAAGGAGTAGAAAAATTTTTCCTTACTTTAATACTAATACAAAAACCTTCCTGATGCCCTTCCAAAACCTTTAAATACCCAAGCTACGAAGCCAAAATTTTCCTGCTAAGCTGGTAGTTTATATTGACAATTTATCTTAGTTTTTTGATTTCAAATTAATTATCCCATTCAGTAGTTAAGGCATACATGTTTAGTAAAACTACTATAAACACTATTATCTTTTTATTAACGTTTTAAACACATGTTTTAAATGTATAGGTATAAAAAAACCTTAAATTTTGCAATAAGTATCATCTGGAATTAAAATTTCTAGTGTATTTTAGCGCCTTAAATTAT
>JASAMX010004354.1:0-24921 GCA_030248175.1 Microlaimidae sp. YZB2_3 | reverse complement strand
CTCTTCCCCGCTACCAACGGACGTCTGACCAGAGCCGTGCCCAACGCGGATGCCGCTACCAACCCGCCAAATCGAAGGTACCAAAACGAGCTGATATTAATTATGGAAATACGATGATAAATATTACAAGGAATTATATTATAAGGGTTTTTTTTATAAACTGTTTATGATCGATGGGGAATTTCAGTTGTGGAAAGCTAAAACAAAATTTATGGGGATTTGCACGACACGGGACGTGCGAAAACGAACTGCCAAATATCCCCTGTTCTCAAGTATTCATGAGGCCTCAAGATTTCCAAGGCCTAAAGATTGCCTAGTTCATAAATAACGTTATAAAATTTAACATTATTTTGTAATTTATACAGCCAACACGGACCTGTGCATGGTTTGAAAAGGCCCCCCGCTGTATTGGAGTATTTGCCCCCCCCCCGGTTTTCTCCCCCCCCCCCCGCCAAAAAATGAGAAATTCTCAAAACTTTAATCATTGCGAAAATTTTTGCAAGTTTTCACCTATTCTTATGCAATTTTAGCTATTTTAGACCTATTTTTACATTATTTTCGCTTTTTTGTCCCTTTTTCCCTTTTCCTTGCCTTTTTTTCTCTTGTTTTCTTATTTTTTTTCCTGCTTTTCTCCCCCCCCCGCCCCGCCCCCCGTTTAATGACACCCCCCGTTTCAATAAAGTTGCCCCCCCGTTTTGGAATTTCTAATCAACCCCTAGCGGGGGCAGTGCACAGGTCTGGCCAACAACACGTAAACAAAATTATTATTAAGATATTTATTTTGATTTTTTAGGCTTTGCTTAAGCTTAGAAATTTTAAAAATAAATATTTTGCTTTGAACTGGTTTTTTTAATACGCAAGTGTTTACGTCACGTTTACGTTAACAGTTGTTACTTAATTACTGAACGCAACCAGTGAAAATTTTTATTTTTTTACATACCTTCAGCATATTAATCACAGAGGCTTTGCTGGCACTGGCAGGTCCAACGTCAGGTGAGAACGGTTCCGGCAGCTAGGGGGGTGATTACCCAGGGTAAATTGAATTTTGAATTCTAGGAGGTGTCCTCCTAGCTTTTTAGGGAGGGGGGTCGACTCGGGTTGCAAAATTTTGAAATCTAGAAGGGGGTCAGGTCAGGTGGGGTCCAGTGTCCAAAGCAAAACAGTTTTAAAATATAATAACTTTAATAATAATTGTTCTTTTTATAGGATAATGCTACATTTTATTGAATAAAAAGCAAAGCAATATTCTGGTGTAAAAAGGATGTAAAAACATGAATATGTGTAAAAAAAATTCACGTTTTTGAAAGAAAATTTAGTATAAAAAAAGTACCTATAATTTTCTCGAGGGGAGGTCAGATTTAAAATTCTAGAGGGAGTCAGAAGTAAAAAATTCGGAAATTTGGGGGAGTGGTGCCCCTTAGATTTTCGTCCAAGGGGGGTCCCAAAATTTCGAGGCTAGGGGGGTGGACCCCACTCTGTCCCCCTCTTTCTCACCTATGCCCAGCATCCATGGGTTTTTGCGGCGCCTGTTACACAATTGATGCTCAATATTGATTTATAAAAATACAAAAAAAACTTACTTTTAAAATTTATTTTTAATTATAGAATTATTATGCACAAATAAAATTATGCAAAGTGTTATTTTCAATTCCTAAAAGTTCAGTGCTTTTGGGGGGAGGTAGACTGTCCCGTGGATAGTTGGCAGAGTAAAGAGGAGGAGGATCAAAAACAGTGGTTGGGTACTAGGTTTTTTTATGCCAAATCGACGCCACTGGCGCCTAAAATTGTGGGCCTAAGCGCCAGCCTGGCGCCCAGATTTTTTACTAGACACGTATTTTTTACAGCTTTTTTAGAGAAATCGACAAAAAATAAACAAAATTTTTAAGGTTTTCAAAGACCAATTTCTAAAATTTTTCTCGCACTTCGCTTTGCTCAGCGCGTAATTGTTTTGAACTAATTTATAATTTATTCATTTTTCTTGTGGCATATAGGTAAAACTACTAATTAATTATATTTTTGAAATCCAAGAAATGTCATTTAAAGTAAAAATCTTCAAAAAAAACTAATTACCGTACTAAAGTTTAGTTTTGATTGAAACCTAAAATTACCATAAAATAAAATCCTTATTTACTGGGATATTGTAAATTTTTTAAATAATTTAGAAAAAATTAAATTTATATTTAAATCCTTAAAAAATTTTTTCACGATTCTTACAAACTGTTTCTGTCTGTTTTACTTAAAAAAACTACTAATTATTTTTATATTAATATAAAATCACTAATTTTATTTAATTTAGTTTAATGAGTTTTTAGAAGTCCTGCCCCAAAATTTTCACTCATCAAACAATCGACAATTTTAAAATTAGAATCAAAGATGATAAAGTTCAACGCAAATATAAAGAAAAAAACAACCCATTTATACAATATTGAAACCAACCATACCAAGCAAAAATTGGTTCTACCCTTTTATACTAAAAATTATGCTAGCCAAGTCAAATCTAAATTAATTATTGATGTTGTAGTTCTGTGCCAATGTTTTCTTGTGAAATTATAATCCTTTGACAAAAAATTTTTACGCAAAAAAGAAAAAAGAAAGAAAGGGCATTGAAAAAAGAAAACAATTTTGTTTTTTTTAAAATTTTTAGTTACAAAAAACAAAAAAGTTACTACAAAGTACAAAGTCATCGAAAAATATACATGATACTGAAAAAAAATATTATATTAGCCCCATTTGTTGATATGGAAAAAATTTTCTGTTATTGGCGCCTAGATTTCTGCGCTGGCGCCTAAAATTTGGAGGCTAGGCGCCAGCCGGCGCCTAAAAAATAGTTTTTTTGGGGGGGGAGGTAGGGGTAGGCTTCTGGGGGTCTTGGAGAAAGCTCAAGCGGTACCTTTTGGTAATTTATGGCGGCAATTCTGTTTTTAATTTAGGCTAGGCTTTGGCGATGAAACGGATGGATTTCGTATTGGCGGAAGATTGGACGCTTTAATGGCGGCAAAATCTTCCCAGCCGCAGCACGCGGTGCTTAAACTGACAGCTCCGGAGCTCTCGCCCATTTCTTCGGCGGCAGGCAAACTGGCCGCTCAAACCGGTGGCGGTGGCGGCATGGATTCAGATTTGGAAACCTACTTGAGGAAACAGAGAGAGGACGTGTTAACTTCCCTAATCGATGATACCATTAAATCGGTAAGGGCATCTGTACCCACAGACAAAGAGGTAATCTGCTCTGGCCTTAATGCCTACCTAAAAAAACATTTTTCAATCACCTTGAATTTCAAAGTTTTGCTATTTTTACTATTTTTAAACGTTAAACAGTAAAAAAGTAAAAAGTAAAGTAAAACAGTAAAAATATGACAACACCGGCAACAGGGTATTTTTGAAATTTGGTGTTATATGTATAGAGGAGATAGATATACCGTTTTGAGGAGTATAATCATGGTTTTTTTAAAGGGGTACATATTTCTCAAAAATACAATTTTTAGTACTGTACTGGGACCTCCAAGTTTTAGAGGTGTTAGGGGGGTGTCCGAGGTCACCTATCACACTATCCAGACCTGTGCACCGTCTGGAAATGCCTCCCCGCTTTATTGGAGGATTTGCCCCCCTCCCGTTTTATTGCGCTCCCCCCGCCAAAAAATAAAAAAAAGTACCCCCAAAATTATGGCGCAATTTTTGACCTATAGTGACTCCATCATCACAAAAGTTTTTGCAGTTTTTAGCCTATTTTAATGCATTTTAAGCCATTTGATACCTATTTTTACCTTATTTTCGCTTTTTTTTTCGTCCCTTTCTTCCCTTTTCCCTTCTTTTTTTCTCCTTTTTTTTTCTTTTTTTTCTTTCCTCCCTGCTTGCCCCCACCGTCTTATTGCCCCCCCCCCCCCCCCCCGTTTCAAAAAAGTTGCCCGGTGCCCTGCCCCCCGTTTTAGAATTGCCCCCCCCCCCAAAAAAACCCCCGGGGAGGTGCACTGCACACGTTTGCACTATCACGCACGCTATCGGGTTTTTTTTTTTTTTTTTTTTTTTTTTTTTTTTTTTTTTTTTTGTCTTCTTTTCTTTTTTGCTATCCATAGGTGAGCACGGTCGGGGAAGCTAGGGGGGTGGTTACCCGGGGTAAATAGAATTTTGAATTCTAGGAGAGAGGTCCCAGGGGGGTCCGGACCCCCCCTAGCTTTTTAGGGGGGGTCGACCCGGGGTGCAAATTTTTGAAATCTAGAGGGGGGTCAGGTGGGGTCCGGTGTCCAAAGCAAAACAGTTTTAAACCATAATAATTTTAATAATTGTTCTTTGTATAGGATAATACTACATTTTATTGAATAAAAAGCCATATTCATGTATAAAAATGGTGTAAAGCATGAATATGTGATGAAAATTCACGTTTTTGGAAGAAAATTTAGTATAAAAAAGGTACTCAAAATTTTCCCGAGGGGGGAGGGGGGGGGGTCAGATTTTAAAATCTAGAGGGGGGTCAGGGGTAAAAAATTCGGACAGTTGGGGGGAGTGGGGGGTTTGTGGGGGGGGGGGGGGGGGGGGGGGGGTGGGGTGTGTGGGCTCTCCCCCTAGATTTTTTTTTCTAGGGGGGGCTCCCAAAATTTAGAGGCTAGGGGGGGGGGGGAAAAGTGGACCCCCACCCTGCCCCCCCCCCCTCCTCGGTTTACCTATGACGCTATCTCTTATCATTGATAATAATGGAAGTTTAGGCGATGGAAGACGCGGAACGGGCGGAGTGGCGGCGTATGGTGGCAGAATGGGACTCATATAAACAAACGCTCTACGGATCCGCGCCCGCACTGGACCTAAACCAATCCGTCAAACGAACAAATGTAAGTTTATATTAATATAAATGTATTATAATTTATTAATATTATTAATATTAAATATTAATTAAATATTGAATTATTAATATTAAATATTCAAAGTTTAATTTCCACACCAATCGATTTTTAATAATTGTTGTTGTTGGCCCATCTCCTTTGTCATTCTGGTGGTCTATGCAGGTTTAGGAATATGGCGGCTTCCTTAGGTTGTCGCCATATGTCTTCTGTTCTCAGCGCCGTGGGTTTAGCTGTGCATCTGAACAGGTGTTTGGTGTCATGGGTGCCCTTCAGCTTCAAACAGTGTGGGCACTGTTGGTAAGAGTTCAGGAGTCTGCGGCATAGATGAACAAGAAGGGGTAGGGTGGGGTCCACCCCCCAGCCTCAAAATTTTGGGCCCCCCCTAGAAAAAAACCAGGGGCCCCCCTCCCCCCAAATTTTTTACCCCTGACCCCCCTTTAGATTTTGAAATCTGACCCCCTCCCTCCCCTCTTGAGAAAATTTTAAGTACTTTTTAATAGTAAATTTTCTTGCAAAAACGTAAATTTTTAACACAAATTCATGTTTTTACACCCTTTTTATACCTAAATATCGCTTTTTATTCAATAAAATGTAGTATTATCTTATAAAAAAACTATTATTAAATATTTATTGGTTTAAAAGTATTTTGTTTTGGAAATCGGACCCCACCTGAGACCTGACCCCCCTCTAGGTTTTAAAATTTTCCACCCCAGGTCAACCCCCCAAGAAAGCTAGGGGGGTTCGACCCCCCTAGGACCCCCTCCTAGATTTAGAAATGTCTTTGACCCGGGGTAAACACTCCCCTAGCTTTTTGACCGTGTTCATCTATGATGATACCCCCTTCCGAAATCCCGATTATAGCAGACACCACCCCCCCCTAAAATTCGGGAGTACGCCGGACACCCCCCCCTCCTAAAATTTTGGGGGTCCCAACTCCCAGTACTAAAAACGCTAAAAATGGGGTATTTGAGGGGTACCTCTAAAAAACTGTTTGGGACATCCCCCTCCCAAATATCAGGGGTCGGGTATACGTATACCCCCCAAATCCGGAAGGATGCCCACCTATGGCCTATGGGTGGACCCCTATGTCTTCTCCCAAAAACACCTATGTTGCTATACCAATTATTTTGTTTGCATTTGTTTTTTACCTGAAAGAAAATTTGATTTTATAGACTGGATCACAACATTTGCCCAACCGAGTAGGCTCTTGTCGAAGCCCAATGAGCCCACTGGAATTGGCATTTGCACAGGAGGTAAATGTTGCTATTAAATGTACCATGTTTGAAGTTTCAGGGGCTTTTTACGGCAAGAATTCAAAACTTATAACAAGTTTTAAAATAAATTATATAAGTTTTTTTTTGAAACAACAACATCTTATGAATTTTTGTATAATGGGCAGGGTTTTTCCTAAAATACAAAATAGTAAAATTTTTGTCAATAATAGGCTAAAATAATGCCGTCCTTTTATTAAGATTTGACCTTTCAATTGTACAGACAATTGTGGTCCAAATCAAACTCACTCCACCACTTTTTTATTTTTTGATTAATTCTACATTTAAATTATCATTTAGGAGTCTTTTTTTGGGCAATTGATTTTACAGTAACTATTTTTTTGAATTTTAAATTTAATTTATTATTTATAATTGTAAGTTTTGTTGTTTTCAGGTATACAAATACACGGAAAATTTACTTCAAAATGGTCCTACAACGAGCGGTGTGTTAAAGTTGCAAAATCTATGTTCTGAAAAGAGCAAATTGCTAAAAGAGCAGGTTAGTGAGGTTCCTACTCCCAATTAACCGGAGATCTGGAGCTCCTTTCAATTTAGACATTTTAGAGGGAGCTCTTGAGCTCTTTCCTGTAATAGTTAATCTAAATAAGATTTAAATTTTGATATACATTTAAAATTAGTTTAGCCGCATTTTTTAAGTATTTCCTATACTTTTGGACACAACGGAATACTTTCAAAACACTAATAATATTTATAATTTTATGCGTGAAATTTAGGGTCATGTTCAAATGTGGGACCAGATTAAATTTATGTTGCATATTCCGGTCGATCTTGCTGCAGCCAAGCGAGACATTATGGGCCTAAGAACTTCGCACAAATTCTCCCTTAGTGTTATAAACCAATCATTAACATGCCTTCATAAACAGTATGAATTTTTTTCTATTTTTTTTTTAATTTAAAGTTTGTGATTTTTATTTTTTTTAAGTAGGTAAGGACCGTTTTGTTTTAAACAGTAAGGCCACCGAAGTGACATGTAAAAACGTTTTCACACTGCAGTGGGAAGTGACAATTGAATGGTGTAAAGACCCGCAGAATGCATTGTCATATGTCCTTCCAGTGTGAACTATCCCTTAAAAGTCCTTAGTAGAATTTTTTTGCTTTCTATTTAAGGTATTCCCAACTTGTTAGTGGGTCCTCAGTACACTAGAAGCATCACATTAACAAGCAAAAAAGTTTTTTTGCTAAATTGAAAACTTGTACTCTTGTGACTGTAGAAACCACCAATGGAGTGCCCCCTCTCTCCTCCAAAATTGGGCCAAGTCGGATTTTTTTGTAAGGGAAGACGCCTTACGTATTTTTTTTTTTGAATTTTGGAAGATAATTTTTTTAGAATTTTATTAATATTAAAAAAAATTTTAATATTAATACAGAAACGATGTCTTCCAAAAGAATATTATTAGTCCAAAAAACCAGATTTTCCCCGCTCTCCGGATAGTTTAAATTGACAATTTATCATTAACGTTTTAACACATGTTTTAAATGTATAAAGATAAAAAACCTTAATTTTTTAAATAATTATCATGTGAAATGAAAATTTCCAGTGTATTTTAGCGCCTTAAGGTGGAACGATACAGTTGCAAAATTTTTGTCGATTTTCTCCAAAACACGTTTTCGGGGGTCCTCATTACAAATCCGACCTCCGTTTTTTGATACAACCCCCCGGGGGGCGCTAGGGGGGTGCGACCCCCATGGGGGGCATTCTGACTATATACCAGTTTTACCTCAAAACCACCTCAAAACATGTACTCGGGGTTGAATACAGTATTGAATAATGAACAGTGTTTTTAATTAAAAAGTTAAAAATTAAAAAAAAAATTTTTTTGAGGTTAAAAATGTTTCCCAAGGGGACTCGAACCTAGAGGTTCAGGATTTCGAGTTCAACGCTCTAACCACTCGGCTACTGCTCCGTCTGAGATATTTGCTTAAAAGGGCCTTTTAAACAAACGTTTTTAAATGTAGTTTCCCGACGTCAAATCAAAAAATATAAATGAAAGTTTAGTCATTTGATAGAAAATAGTTTGTTCCCAACTTTTAACACAGCAGTTGAACCATAATTTTGAGCCAGTTTTAAAGTTTTTAACGAAATCTCTACTATCACTTCTTTTTATTTTTTATTTTAACAATTTTAGCAATAAAACGAAATTAAAAAACTTCAATAGTAGGGATTTCGCTGAAAATTTTTGTGGGCATGTACATAGGGTGTATCTAACTTGTGTTATATTTTTATTACGTAATAATAACTCTGGTTCTGTTAAATTGGGAAAAACTGTTTTAAGATGCCTTTTTTCAACGAAACATATCTCGGCGTGAAATAGTCCACCAAAAATGTTAAGGATGCCGAACTGAGCGGAAAAAATACCCTTTCACCCTACATATAGTTTGCATCTGTCCGTCACGTACGGCACGAGTTATACACAAAAAACGACAGGGTATCCTAACTGTATTGTTCCACCTTAAATTAAAATATTTCTCCCTGGGGCATTCTGCCTCCTGGAACCCCTGACAAGGGGCTCTGTCTCTTGGCTCTCAATCCTTCCCCATTTCTGGTGGGCTGCCGCCACCCCCCTTTAGTGTTAGTATATACTTCCCCACAGACACATGGGCAATGGGCAGCCTCCAAGATTTTGGGGGGTATACCCGACCCCTGAGATTTGGGGGGATCGTCCCACAAAAGTTTTTTGGAGTATTCTCAAATACCCCATGTTTAGCGTTTTTAGTACTGAGACCCCCCAAATTTTAGGGGGGGGGGTCTGGAGCACCCAAGTACCCCCAAATTTTAGGGGGTGTCGGCTATAATAGGGACAATTTCTGGAGGATATAATCCCCTCCCAACCCCCCTGCCCACCTATACCCACTGTGTCTATGGAGCGGCTTCCATGCAGCGACACTGCCCAGATCCAGCAATGGAAATGGTCAACAGCTCTACCTCTTTTCCAGTCAGCTTGGACTATTTCCCCCGCTGCTGACTGCCAATGCGATATTTCACATTCTTTTTCTATAATCGGCGGCCAAAATGGCTGCCAAAAAAACTGATGACTCTGTCCGGGGACATTCATCCAAACCCCAGCCCCAACAAGACGCAATATTTCTGTGCAAACTGTAATAAAACTGTTAATAGAGACAGCGTCCAATGCACCAAGTGTAACAATTGGGTACACCTAAAATGCAGCAACCTACAAAGCCTAAAACACTACAACCAAAATTTTTTCCTAATAACTGCAGGCTCTCTCCACATTGCAACACAAACTCCAAAAATCCTACTTTAAATATTTTTCAATTTAACGCCAATGGAATCTCCAACAAACCACAAGAACTAACTAACTTTTTCATAAATTACAACATTCACATAGCCGCCATGTAAGAAACAAAACTCTCACCAAAATCCAAAGATCCACAAATTCCCAACTAGGCAACTATCAGGAAAGACAGAAATTCCAATGGAGGTGGTCTACTCTTCTTTGTACACCATTCATTCAAGTACAAAATTAACTTGGACACTCAACAGAATGACCCACATTCAGAAATGCATAGCATCCACATTCTCTTTAGCAATACTGACCTCTCAATCACCAAACTTTGCATTCCACTGTCCAGCTCCTGCACTACTAATTACCAGCCAAATATAGCCAATCTTCTAAACAATCAAGATAGTATCATTCTTGGAGATATCAATGCACACCATGAACTCTGGCACTCAAGGCTCACAGACGCCAGAGGCGACTACATTGCAAACATCATCAACTCTAACATGGCATCTCTAAACACAAACACACCAACACGCATCTCTTCAAATGGGAATTCAACATCGCCAGATATCTTCCTCATCTCAGACTCACTCCTTACCTCCTTGGACTGGAAAACGGTTACCACATTGAGTTCTGATCACCTCCCAATCATCGTCAGCCTTTAAACCAATCAGACAATAGCACCTAAAACCAGGGGGGGGGGGGGGGAATGAAGGGTAGGGGGGAGGGGGGGGGAGTAAATGATATTGTTGTTTGTGGTTGTGGTAGTACTTGTAAATATAGATATATTAATTAAAAGAAGCACAGAAAGAAGGAGGAATAGTAGGCAGGTGGAGGGGAAATTTGTTGTTTGTGGGGGTGGGGGTATAGAAATAGTAGGAGAGTAGAGCAGTGAGAGTAGAATTTGTATTTTGATATATAAATTTTTATATGCAGGGGCACTTTATTTCTTTTTTCTGTGTGTCGTGTCGGGGGCCCCCCCCCCCCCCTGGTTACGTCCTCCTAAACGAAAACTTTCACCAACCTCAACAAAGCCAACTGGACCAACTACAAAAAGGGAATAGAAACTAAATTACTTAATATTTACTCCAAACAAACCTTTCAAAACACCTAAAGAAAATCGAAAATTAATTAGAAACATTAAAAAAATCAAACAGGAACCTAAAATTATCACAATCATAGAAGTAGAAAATGCCATAAAATCATCTAACAACTCCAAAGCTTTTGGTCCTGACAACCTAACCATTTTCCACCTTAAAAACGTTGGTCCTCTTGGCATTCAATATCTAACTGATCTGTTCACTTATCACTAAAAACAAATAGCATACCTACAATCTGGAAAACTGCAACCATAATACCACTCAACAAACCCAGAAAGGATCTCCTCATCTCTACTTCTTACAGACCAATCTCACTTCTCTGCCCAGCAATAAAAGTTTTTGAAAAAATAAGCCAACCGATCCTTCTCCAACATCTACAAAACCATCCAGATCAGCACGGCTTCAAATGCAAACACTCAACAGCTACTGCTCTCCTTCAACTTACCAATGAAATAGCAACCAGTTTCAACCAAAAAGCTCCACCCAAAAAAACAATAGTAGCTGCATTGGACCTTACCAAGGCCTTTGACACCATCAGCATAGAAATTTAATCAACAAGATGTAAACAGCACACTTCCAGCCTATCTAATTAGTTGGCTAAGTGGTTATCTCAGAGGCAGAATCAACAAAACTTCTTTCAGAGACTCAATCTCCAAACCCAGGACAGTAAAAACAGGCGTGCCTCAAGGCTCAGTCATTTCACCAACCCTCTTCAACTTCTACATATCGGACATACCTTCCCCACCTGCCGGCGTCAAAATCGTCTCCTATGCTGACAACACCACAGTCTACTCCACTGGAAACAACATAACCAATATGGAAACAAATCTCACCAACTATCTCAACACTCTAAATCAATACCTGAATCTCAACCACCTCAAACTATCAACAGAAAAATCAACAGTTACACTTTTCTCTCCATCTTCACAAGAATACAACTACCACCCAAACGTGACCATACAAAACCAACTTTTACCGCTCAACAAAAACCCTAAAATCCTAGGTGTCACTTTCGATCCAAAATTAACCTTCAACCACCACATCACCACCATCAACAACAGGGCATCTAGACCCAATAGCATCCTCAAAGCCCTAGCTGGGACTAGCTTTGGACAAAAAAAAGAAACAATAGTAGCCTCATACAAAGCTATAGGGCGTCCCATCCTCAACTATGGAACACCAATATGGTCACCAAACCTTTCAAAATCCCATTACCAGAAACTCCAATCATTGCAAAACTCAACCATCAGGATAGCAACTGGTTGCCACAAAATGGCCTCACTAGATCATCCCCATCAAGAAACTAAAGTACTACCAATTGAAAACCACACATCTCTCCTGGCAACACAATTTCTCGCCAAGACTATGCAAAAGACTCACCCATCCAACAAAATCACAGCAAACAAATCTAGGCCAAGAGAAATGAAACACACCCTCCAATCAAAATATGGCCCCATAGCAGAAAGTTTCTTCAACCCAACTCTCACCGAAAAAGCCTTCCGGACTAACATTCACACCTATTTCGTAAAAGAATCGCTATCTCAACTACAACCCAATCCTCTACTAAAGAGCAAACCCCAAAAAAATACACCAAAGCGAACAACACCTTCTAAGAAAATTAAGAACACTCCTGTCACAACTAAGATCCGGATTTTGTCATCATCTACATTCATACAAATCAAAAATGAATGCCCAAAATGCCACCAGAAACCGCATGATGTCCACCACCTTTTCAACTGCACCAAAAATCCTACCACACTAACAGTAGAAGACCTATGGTTACAACCCGCAAAGGCACCAGCATTTCTGGAGGAAATAACATGGAAAAAAACTGGCTATGCTAACTAGCCTATACCCACAGACCACCCCACCCCCACCCAAATGAAATCCTGCGCCACTGAACACCACTTTCAACCAAAAAGCTCCACCCAAATAAACAATAGTAGCAGCCTTGGACCTTACCAAGGCCTTTGACAACATCAGCATAGAAATTTTAATCAACAAGATAGCAAACAGCACACTCCCAGCCTATCTAATCAGATGGCTAAGTGGTTATCTCAGAGGCAGAATTAACAAAACTTCATTCAGAGACTCAATCTCTAAACCCAGGATAGTACAAACAGGCGTGCCTCAGGCCTCAGTCATTTCACCAACCCTCTTCAACTTCTACATATCAGACATACCTCCCCCACCTGCCAGCGTCAAAATCGTCTCCTATGCTGACAAACCACAGTCTACTCCACTGGAAACGACATAACCAATATGGAAACAAATCTCACCAATTATCTCAACACTCTAAATCAATACCTGAATCTCAACCACCTCAAACTATCAACAGAAAAATCAACAGTTACACTTTTCTCTCCATCTTCACAAGAATACAACTACCACCCAAATGTGACCATACAAAACCAACTTTTACCGCTCAACAAAAACCCCAAAATCCTAGGTGTCACTTTTGATCCAAAACTAACCTTCAACAACCACATCACCACCATCAACAACAGGGCATCTAGACGCAATAGCATCCTCAAAGCCCTAGCTGGGACCAGCTGGGGACAACAAAAAGAAACAATAGTAGCCTCATACAAAGCTATAGGGCGTCCCATCCTCAACTACGGAACACCAATATGGTCACCAAACCTTTCAAAATCCCATTACCAGAAACTTCAATCAACACAAAACTCAGCCCTCAGGATAGCAACTGGTTGCCACAAAATGGCCTCACTAGATCATCTTCATCAAGAAACTAAAGTACTACCAATTGAAAACCACACATCTCTCCTTGCAACACAATTTCTTGCCAAGACTATGCAACAGACTCACCCATCCAACAAAATCACAGCAAACAAATCTAGGCCAAGAGAAATGAAACACACCCTCCAATCAAAATATGGCCCCATAGCAGAAAGTTTCTTCAACCCAACTCTCACCAAAAAAGCCATCCAGACTAACATTCACACCTATTTTGTAAAAGAATCTCTATCTCAACTCCAACCCAATCCTCTACTAAAAAGCAAACCCCATGAAATACACCAAAGCGAACAACACCTTCCAAGAAAATTAAGAACACTCCTGTCACAACTAAGATCCAGATTTTGTCATCATCTAAATTCATACAAATCAAGAATAAACCCTCTAATCAAAAATGAATGCCCAAAATGCCACCAGAAACCTCATGATGTCCACCACCTTTTCAACTGCACCAAAAATCCTACCACACTAAAAGTAGAAGACCTATGGTTTCAACCCGCAAAGGCAGCAGCATTTCTGGAGGAAATTACCTGAAAACACTGGCTATGCTAACTAACTAACTGGAAACCACGCTTTGTTTAAAACTAAACTCAATCAAAAAATTATGGGGGAATTCCGCCAAAGGTGGCTTCAGTTTTAAAAAATCACAGTATTTTTACCTTGATAATCTTTTTAAAAAATTCGTTATATATTAAAAATTTTCTCATTTGCCACTTCTTGTTGAATTTCTTGTTTAGCTTTGTTGAACACATGGATTCCGTTGTATTTGGGAATTTGGAAAAGGCAAAGCAAGGCGGTGTACCAGGAACTTTAAATAAAGTTAAAGCGTATCTTAATGTGAAGATGCCCGTCCCGTTTCAAGGATACGCGGTAGGACTTTACTTTCTTAATTTTAAATCGGCTTTAACATTTTGAAAAAAATGTGTGTGTGTGTTTTATTGACAAAATTATGTATTTTTTGTTTCAAAATCAACCGTCAAAAAATTTAAGCGTACATCAAAAATCAAATAAGTGCATAGATTGGTTAGTCTTGGATTCATGGCCAATGGCAAGAAAAAATTAAGGAAACTGATGACTCTGTTTGGGGACATTCATCCTAACCCTGGCTTCAACGAAATTCAATATTTTTCTGCAAACTGTAATAAAACTGTTAATAGAAACAGTGTCTGATGCTCCAAATGTAACAGTTGGGTGCATCTCAAATCTAGCAACCTACAAAGTCTAAAACACTACAACCAAAATTTTACATGTAACAACCACTTTCTTCACATCAAAATACAAACTCCAAAAATTTAATTGTAAACATTCTGAAATTGTTGACATAAATAATTGCCAACAGAACTACAAGAACTAACAAACTTTTTTGAAAATCACTACATTGCTTCACATAGCTGCTATCCAGGAACCAAACTTTCACCAAAAGCAAAGATCCAAAAAATCCCCAACTACACAACCATCAGGAAAGACAGAAATTCCAATAAAGGTGGTCTACTCCAGACCTGTGCACTGCCCCCCCCCCTCGGGTTTAAAAGGGGGGGGGCAATAAAACAGGGGGGGCAAGCAGAGGAGAAAGAAAAAAAGAAAAAAGAAAGGAAAAGAGAAAAAAAGGGACAAAAAAAGCAAAAATAAGGTAAAAATAGGTCTGAAATAGCTTAAAATACATTGAAATAGGCTAAAAACTGCAAAAAATTGCAATGATGGCATCATCATAATTATGTCGAAAATGGCGTCATAATTTTAGGGAATTTTTTTATTTTTTGGTGGGGGGGGCAATAAAACGGGGGAGGCAAATACTTCAATCAAACGGAGGGGGGCATTTCCAGACTGTGCACAGGTCTGCTACTCTACTCTGGCACTCAAGCCTCACAGATGCCAGAGGCGACTTCATTGCAAACATTATCAACAACTCAAACATGGCATCTTTTAACATGAACACACCCACATGCATCCCTTCAAATGAGAATCCAACATTGCCAGATATCTCCCTCATCTTGGACTCACTCACCTCCTTGGACTGGAAAACGGCTATCACACCAAGTTTTGATCGCCTCTCAATCATTGTTATCCTTCAAACCAATCAGACAATAGCGCCTAAAACCAGGAAAACCTTCACCAACCTCAACAAAGCCAACTGGATTAACTACAAAAATGAAATAAAAACAAAATTGTGTAATCTCTTAGCTCCAACAGAAATAAAAAAAAGATGAAAAAATGTTTAGAAAAATATTAATCAAAGCTTCTTCACATTACATGCCAGCCAGTCGTCACAACAATTTATAAGCCAACTAAACTCCAGAAACTTCAAAGCTTATAAACAAAAGAGACAACCTTTGCAAAACCAACCCATGTTCAAACCAAAGAAAAGAACTCAACCAAAAATCCACAACCAAATCTGCAATAATGCTGCCAAAAATGGCACTCATATCTGGACGCTTTCAGCCATAAAACCAACTCCTCTAAACTCTGCAAACCATAAAATCACTGGATAACAAACACTCACCAGTCACCAACCCCAAATTGCACAATACACTTCAACGGAAATCTAATCAAGAAACCTCAAGTATTAGTAAACAACTTCAATAAACAATTTACTCCAAACTCCAAAGCTTTTGGTCCAGACAATCTAACCATTTTCCACCTTAAAAACCTTGGTCCTCTCAGTATTTATATATAAAAGTTTTAACAAAATAATCCAGCCGATCCTTCTCCAACATCTACAACACTATCCAGATCAGCACGGTTTCAAACCCAAACACTCAGCAACTACTGCTCTCCTTCAACTTACCAATGAAATAGCAGACATGTGCACTGCCCCCCCCCCCCCCGGGTTAAAACGGGGGGGGGGGGGCAATTCCAAAATGGGGGGGGGGGGGCACGGGGGGGCAACTTTTTTGAAAGGGGGGGGGCAATAAAACAGGGGGCAAACAGGGGGGAACGAAAATAAAAAGAAAAAAAGGAGAAAAAAAGAGAAGAAAGAAGAGAAAAGGGAAAAAAGAGACGAAAAAGCGAAAATAAGGTAAAAATAGGTCTAAAATGGCTTAAAAGACATTGAAATAGGCTAAAAACTGCAAAAAATTCGCGATGATGGCGTCATCATAGGTCAAAAATGGCGTCATATTTTTAGGGTACTTTTTCATTTTTTGGCGGGGGGGCAATAAAACAGGGGGGGGGGGGCAAATCCTCCAATAAAACGGGGGGGTGCATTTTCAGACCATGCACAGGTCTGAAATAGCAACCGGTTTCAACCAAAAAGCTCCACCCAAACAAATCAGGGACATACCTAGGGTTTCATTTTGGGGGAGGGCAGATTTCAGGTCAAAAAAAATTGGGGGGACCCCCCCCAAAAAACAAAAATGGGCAAGGCAGAGCTCCCCCCCATAATTTTCAAAAAGGTTAAAAAGGCAGGAATAAATGTAAATAGAGCTATATATAATACACTGTTTTTGGCACTGTTTTAATCATAAATGGGCAAGTTGGTCCGGAGTGGGGGGTTAAACCTCAAATTAGGAAGGGGGGTTAAATCCGAGAAACGCAAAATACCCATATCATTTTTTTTTTTCTGGAGTGCATTTTACCCATATCGTTTTTTGATTTTGAAGGAAAAATAGGTAAAAACGCTAATTTTAGGTCAAAAAGCCTTTTTTATTGCATTTTTGAGCTTTTTATTGCTTAAAACATTCATTTTGACCTCAAAACTTAAGTATTGACGCAGTTAAAAGTCATTTTAAAGACATTTTTTTCTTCATTTTTCCAAAATTGGGGGGGGGGTTAACTTTCTCCCCCCCACTTCTGAGTGGGGGGTTAAACTCCCTTTCTCAGAACTTAATGTTTATTAAAATTATTGTACTTTCTTCAATAAAATTAAGCAAGATAAATAGCAAGAAATATGCATATGCATAGTATGGAACTTGACTGCTGAGCAAAGGGAAGCGGAAATTTTTTTGCTTTTTGGAGGTCAATTGTGGGACCAAAACTATTTTAGAGGTAAGCGCCAAGCGATTAGCGAGCTGCTAGAAAATTTTAAATTTTTGGCTTCTGAAAACCCCCAAATTTTACTATCTGGCGACCATTTTGGGGCAGGGGCGGCCGCCCCCCACTCAACCATTATCCTTATTTTTTCCCTGTTCAACCATTTTGAGGGGGGGCGGCCGCCCCCCCTGCTCCCTGGTTATGTCCCCAACCCAAATGAACAATAGTAGCAACCTGGGACCTTACCAAGGCCTTTGACACCATCAGCATAAAAATTTTAATCAGCAAGATAGTAAACAGCACACTTCCAGCCTATCTAATCAAATGGCTAAGTGGTTATCTCAGAGGCAGAATCAACAAAACTTCTTTCAGAGACTTAATCTTCAAACCCAGGATAGTACAAACAGGCATGCCTCAAGGCTCAGTCATTTCACCAACTCTTCACTTCTACATATCAGACATACCACCCCCCACCTGCTGGTGTCAAAATTGTCTCCTATGCAGACGACACCACAGTCTACTCCACTGGAAAAAGATAGCTGAAATGGAAACAAATCTCATCAATTATTTCAACACTCTAAATCATACATGGGCAAGTTGGTCCGGAGTGGGGGGGGGTTAAACCCCAAATAAGGGGGGGGTTAAAATCCGAGAAATACCCATATCGTTTTTTTTCTGGAGTGCATTTTACCTATATTGTTTTTCGATTTTGAAGCATAAATAGGTAAAAAACGCTAATTTTAGGCCAAAAAGCCCTTTTTATAGCATTTTTGAGCTTTTTATTGCTTAAAAACAATTCATTTTGACCTCAAAACTTATGTTTGGAGGCAGTTAGAAGTCATTTTAAACACATTTTTTTCTTCATTTTTCCAAAATTGGGGGGGGGGGTTAACTTTTTATCCCCCCCCACTTCTGAGTGGGGGGGGGGTTAAACCACCCTTTTTAGAATTTGGGGGGGTTAACCCCCCAACCCCCCGTGCCCATGTATGCTCTAAATCAGTATCTGGATCTCAAACTATCAACAGAAAAATCAACAGTAACACTTTTTTCTTTATCTTCACAAGAATACTACCACCTAAAAGTGACCATGCATAACCAACTTTTACCACTCAGCAAAAACCCCAAAATACTAGGTGTCACTTTTGATCCAAAACTAACCTTCAACAACCATATCACCACTTTTGTTGTTGTTGTTGAGTTTGCCAGTTTCCAAGGTTTCTATCAACCTTGGATGGGTCCGTCCGGCATACGGGTGTGCATTGCCGAGAAATTTCATTTTAGCCGCGCCTTAGCTTTAGTACTAAAGGTTCAAAAATCGTTTAGCCTTAGCTTTAGTACTAAGCCCAAAAAAAGGCTTAGTACTAAAGCACTTTAGCCTTAGCTTTTGCCAAACTGACAAATATGGAAATGTTCCTAAATTTTAAAAATTATCCCTTTTTTAAGGTAATTCTTGGCATTGCATTGTTAAGTTTAGGGTAAAAACTCAACATTAAAGATCTTTTTAACCTTTATTGCATTAGGTCTTAGCTTTATATTTTAAAAATATTATTTTTAGGGTTAATTTTACAATTTTAAAGTTGCTCTTGCCTCTGTATTTCAGTTTTAACTTTAAATGTTAACAGGTGTATCAAAATGGCTAATTATCAAAAAAAGTTTTTTTTTCTGAAATGAATATCTAAAGCAACAAAACATTTAACCAACATTTTTTATTAAAAAGAACGCTTACTGCATAATAAACTTTACAAAATGCCTATGTGAAATTATAAAAATAAGATTATTTTAAAATTAAGCACTTAGAAACTTGAAAAATACTTCAAAAAAGCAAAAAATCAGTATTTTCTAATGCTTAAACAAAAATAAGAAACAGAAAATAATAAAACCCCATATTCATAGCACCTTAAAACCAAAATTCGTTTTAATCACTTTATTTAGCATTAATGTTTACAATATTTACTCATGTTTCTTTTAAAGTAAAAATATAGTATATTTAAGTTTATATAAGCATAGTTTTTAGGCAGCTAAGAGTGAGGGAAGGGATTGAGGTGGTTGGTTACCGGCGGTAAATTGCATCTCAAATTCTAGGAAGGATGTATGAAAAATTTTGAAATCTAAAAGAGGGTCACGGTGTGTCTTGTGGATATTCAAAACAAAATACTTTTGAGGTGTCAGATTAAAATTCTGGAGGGGAGCCAGATTAAAAAATGAGAACTTTGCTGAGGAGAACTCGATTTTTGTCTAAGAGGGAGGTCCAACATTTTGAGGTTAAAGGACCCCATCATACCTCTTCACTTCATGGATAGAAATCTCTTTAAATAATCATGTTTTTGATTGGTGAACACTTTTTATTTGGTTTTTTGGTCATTTTTTTGGTTACGGGTGATTTTTCGTTTTCCTGGCAAAAGCTAACGTTTTGCCGGGCCCATACCTTTTGCCGAGCTTTTGCCAGCTAATTTCAGTTTAGCCGCGCCTTAGCTTTAGTACTAAGCCCAAAAAACCCTTTAGTACTAAAGCACTTTAGCTTTAGCTTTAGTACTAATGACACCCGTAGTCCGGCACGCCTCTCGCCTTGCTCACCCCCTCTTCCCACTCCCGGAGGAGCTCAGCAACCGCTACGGGGTTTGCCCAAAGGTCCTCTGGTCCCAGTGTTGTATTGATGTGTGTGCATGTAAAAGGTGTTGTGTTGTGTGTGTTTGTGTTTTGCATACCAGACCCTGCAGAGTACAACACACAATTATCACTACAAATAAACAACACAACACTCATTACAACCAAAAATCCAAAAATCTTGGGGCTCACATTCGACCCCAAGCTTACATTCAACACACACATCGCAAACACACACAGCAAAGCACGCAAAACACTCATAATCATAAACGCACTCACAGCAACAACGTGGGGTAAACCAAAAGAAACACTCATACACACATACAAGGCAATCACTCGACCAATAATCGAGTATGCCAGCACAGTCTGGGGCCCCACTACATCACACACAGTGGCGTGCCCAGGATTTCATTTCGGGGGGGGGGCGGTCTGGGGGGGGTACATACTAACCCTGAGGGAGGGGTCTGGGGGGCGACAGCCCCCCAGAAATGGGGGGGTCTGGGGGGCGAGAGCCCCCCAGCGGGGTGAAGGGGCAGAGCCCCTTGTCTCAGGGGTCCGGGGGGCAGAATGCCCCCGGGCGGAGAAATTTTTAATTTAAGGCGCTAAAATACACTAGAAATTTTAATTCCAGATGATAATTAAAACAAAATTTAAGGTTTTTTTTATTCCTACTCCATATAAAACATGTGTTTAAAACGTTAATAAAAGGTTAATAATGTTTATAGTAGTTTTATTTAACATGTATGCCTTAACTATTGAGCGGCGAAATCGATTTTGAAATTGAAAAACTGAGGATAAATTGTCAATTTAAACTACCCGCGAAGCGGGGAAAATTTGGTTTTTCTGACTATTAATATGCTTTTGGAAGGCATCAGGAAAGTTTCTGTATTAATATTTAAGAAAAAAAATTTTCTCTCCCAAAATTCAAAAAACGTAAGGGTCCCCCCCTTACGAAAAATCTCTTCGGGGGGGGGGCGGCCGCCCCCCCCCCCTGGGCACGCCACTGATCACACACACAAATCAGCAAACTACAAACAATACAAAACACAGCTCTCAGGGTCGCAACAGGGCACACCACAGACACAAACACACACATCATACACACAGAGGCTAAAGTCCTCCCAATAGCAACACACATCCAACTCCACGCAAAACAAGCAAAATTGGCGGCCATGTACACAAACAACCCACTTAATTATTTAACACAACAACCTGCACCCAGCAGGCTCAAAAAGCAAACAATATTTCACAACAACAACTACACAACAAAAATACCTACAGACATACACAACAAAACTTACAAAGCACTAAAACAACAAATCCACACAAACACAGTCACAAATCACATAAATAACACTCCAATAAACCCAATACTTCAAACAAAAGCACCAGCAATAAGCAACGAGGAAGAAAATCTTCCTCGCGGGGTCAGGAGAACCCTCGCCCAACTCAGGGCAGGGAAATCTCCTTTCCTCTACTCCTACCTACACAAAATCAATCCAACACAACACACATCACCAAACCATATCACCACCATCAACAACAAAGCATAGATGCTTCGATTTTGAATTCTAGTAGGGGGGTCCAAGTCCAAGGGGGGTCTGGACTCCTCTAGCTTTTTAGGAGGGCGACCTGGGGTGCAAAATTTTGAAATCTGGATGGGGGTCAGGTGGGCTCTGGTGTCCAAAGCAAAACAGTTTTAAACCATAATTTTAATAATTTTTTTTATAGGATAATACCAGGGACGTAGCCAGGGGGGCGGGGAGGGGGCGGCCGCCCCCCAACTAATACATCGTATTTATTGTAGTTTGAATAAAATAATTCTTCAATACTTAGAGTAGGTTAACTTGAACTTTAAGTCGACCAGGACTTAATTTGGGCCTAAGACTGTTATTTTGGCGATGAGTAAAAATAATAAAAACTTGCATAATATGGCTCAATAGTTTGTCGCGTCATCCATCTATCCATATGCAGTTTATTTGGTAAATATGCGCTTTGCAAAAATATATAACAACTGGTGGCCGAAACTAGGGCTGGCCAAATTTAAGTCATTTACTGACCCTACACCTTTGTGCTTTCAGCTGTTGGCAGAAGGTGATCAGTTGTGGAAGCGGACCGGCGGATCCGCCAATCAGCACATGGCGGGATTCATAACGGAGGCACCTGATGAAAACAACGGAATCCCCAGTCTCTTCCCCGCTACCAACGGACGTCTGACCAGAGCCCTGCCCAACGCGGATGCCGCTACCAACCCGCCAAATCAAAGGTACCAAAACGAGCTGATATTAATTATGGAAATACGATGATAAATATTACAAGGAATTATATTATAAGGGTTTTTTTATAAACTGTTTATGATCGATGGGAAATTTCAGTTGTGGAAAGCTAAAACAAAATTTATGGGGATTTGCGCGACACGAGACGTGGGAAACAAGTCATAGTATCCCCTTGTTTAAAGTATTCATGAGGCCTCAAGATTTCCAAGGCCTAAAGATTGCCTAGATTGCCTAGCCTAAAATTTAACATTATTTTGTAATTTATACAGCCAACACGGACCTGTGCATGGTTTGAAAAGGCCCCCCGCTGTATTGGAGTATTTGTAATTTGCCCCCCCCCCCCGTTTTATTGCCCCCCCCCCGCGGAAAAATGAAAAAGTACCCAAAAATTTAATCATTGCGAAATTTTTGCAGTTTTTAGCCTATTTCAGTGCAATTTAAGCTATTTTAGACCTATTTTTACATTATTTTCGGTTTTTTTGTCCCTTTTTCCCTTTTCCTTTCTTTTTTTCTCTTGTTTTCTCCTTTTTTTTCTCTTTTTTTTTTCTTTTCCCCCTGCTTGCCCCCCGTTTTAATGACCCCCCGTTTCAATAAAGTTCCCCCCGTTTTGGAATTGCCCCACCATTATAACCCCGGGGGGGCAGTGCACAGGTCTGGCCAACAACACGTAAACAAAATTATTATGAAGATATTTATTTTGATTTTTTAGGCTTTGCTTAAGCTTAGAAATTTTAAAAATAAATATTTTGCTTTGAACTGTTTTTTTTAATACGCAAGTATTTACGTCACGTTTACGTTAACAGTGGTTACTTAATTACTGAACGCAACCAGTGAAAATTTTTATTTTTTTACATACTTTCAGCAAAAATATATAATATAACGAAAAATGTGCAACTCCTATATAAAAAAGTACAAAAAAGGTGGCCTTCATAGGTGTCCGACCAGCCTGGACTGCCCGGACCGCCCCCCCCCTGAGGGCCGGTCCAGGGTACCCCTCCCCCCTAGCGCCCATTTTGGACCCTCCCTCCCCCCAAAACCCCGGTCCGGGCCGACCCCCCCCCTGAAGGCGGTTTTCACCCTCCCCCCTAACAGCTGTTCCACCCCCCCCTATCTACTTCTATAGATCTGAAAATATACAGGCTCAAAATTTGTGCGCGGAAATTCGTGCGCGCACGAATTTCGTGCGCTAACTTTTTATATACGTATATATTCCTCATAAATATAACAATAATTTTAGTGTTCTATACAAATTTTTATAATTTATAATAAACCTTAGGTTTTTTACAAACTGGTTGTAATAGTACATTATAAAAATTTGTAGATAACACTAAAATTATTGCTAAATTTCAGAGGAATATATACGTATATAAAAGTTAGCGAATTATATTTGTGCGCGCACGAATTTTCGTGACTAGTTTTTGAGCCTGTATATTTTCAGATCTATAAAAGTAGATAGGGGGGGGTGGAACAGCTGTTAGGGGGAGGGTCAAAAACCGCCTTCAGGGGGGGGGGTCGGCCCGGACTGGTGTTTTAGGGGAGGGAGGGTCCAAACTGCGCTAGGGGGAGGGGGGCCCTGGACCGGCCCTCAGGGGGGGCCGGTCCGGGCAGTCCAGGCTGGTCGGAACACCTATGAAGGCCACCTTTTTTTGTACTTTTTTATATAGGAGTTGACATTCTTCGTTATATTATATATTTTTGCTGAAAGTATGTAAAAAAATAAAAATTTTCACTGGTTGCGTTCAGTAATTAAGTAAACACTGTAAACGTAAACGTGACGGAAATACTTGCGTATTAAAAAAAAAAGTTCAATGCAAAAAATTTATTTTTAAATTTCTAAGATTAATAAAAACGTAAAAAATCAAAATAAATATCTTCATAATAATTTTGTTTAATGTGTTGTTTGCCAGACCTGTGCACTGCCCCCCGGGGTTATAATTGTGGGGCAATTCCAAAAAAATGGGGGAACTCTTATTGAAACGGGGGGTCATTAAAACGGGGGGCAAGCAGGGGGAAAAAGAAAAAAAAGAGAAAAAAAAGGAGAAAACAAGAGAAAAAGAAAGGAAAAGGGAAAAAGGTACAAGGAAAAAGCGAAAATAATGTAAAAATAGGGCTTAAATAGCTTAAATTGCACTGAAATAGGCTAAAAACTGCAAAAATTTCGCAAGGATTAAATTTTTTCGGGTACTTTTATTTTTCCGCGGGGGGGGGGGGCAATAAAACGGGGGGGGGGGGCAAATTATAATATTCCAATACAGCGGGGGGCCTTTTCAAACCATGCACAGGTCCGTGTTGGCTGTATAAATTACAAAATAATGTTAAATTTTAGGCTAGGCAATCTAGGCAACCTCTCAGGCCTTGGAAATCTTGAGGCCTCATGAATACTTTAAACAAGGGGATACTATGACTTGTTTTCCATGTCTCGTGTCGCGCAAATCCCCATAAATTTTGTTTTAGCTTTCCACAACTGAAATTTCCCATCGATCATAAACAGTTCATCAAAAAACCCTTGATAACATAATTGCTTGTATATTTACCATCGTATTTCCAGTAATTAATATCAGTCGTTCGGTACCTTCCATTTGGCGGGTTGGAAGCGGCATCCGCGTTGGGCAGGGCTCTGGCCAGACGTCCGTTGGTAGCGGGGAAGAGACTGGGGATTCCGTTGTTTTCATCAGTGTCTCCGTCATGAGCCCCGCCATGTGCTGATCGGCGGATCGGCCGGTCCGCTTCCACAACTGATCACCTTCTGCCAACAGCTGAAAGCACAAAGGTGTAGGGTCAGTAAATGACTAAAATTTTGCCAGCCCTAGTTTCGGCCAGTTGTTAAATATTTCTGCAATGCGCATATTTAC
>JASAMX010004351.1:0-14303 GCA_030248175.1 Microlaimidae sp. YZB2_3 | reverse complement strand
CGCTGTTGTGTGAGTTGTAGGATATGTGAATGCTTTGTTTGCTTGATGTATGTTTGTGGTGGGTGGGAGTGTTTGAATGTTGTCTTTTATGTGTGCGGTGAAGGCTTGCCAGTTTGCTTTATTTTGTAATTTGTGAATGTTGTTTTGGTGTGTTGTTGTTTTTGTGTGTGCATGTTTAGTGTTGTGAGTATTGGTAGGTGGTCTGAATTGAGTGCATGTAGTGTTTGCCATGAGTGTGTATTGTTGATGTTTGCTGAGATTTTTGTGATGTCTGGAGATGTTTGTTGTTGATTTGTTGCTATTGGTTTTTGTGTTGGTGTATTTGTGTTGAGTATTGTGTGTTTTGAGTTTATGATGATGTCCGCTACTGCTTCCCCTCTACGATCTTCTATGGGAGAAAAACATAGAGGGGAGTGAGTGTTTATGTCGCCTGTGATGATTATGTTGTCTTGCTGGGTGAGTTGATGTATTATGTGTGTTGTGTCTGCTATTTGGTTGAGTTCTGTTGTTGCTGATTGAGTGTCCCTTGACAAGGATTGAGTTGGGAAAAGACAGTGTCTTTGTGTATGTATGTGAGTAGTCCTTCCCCATTTTTGCATTGTCTGTCTTGTCTGTACGCGGTGTAGTCTTGTAGTTTTGGTGTATTTGTTTGTAATGCTTTGAGTTTTGTTTTATGCACTGTGATGATGTCTGCTTGAGTTTTGTTGGCGAGCATTTGTAGCTCTGTGATGCTTGTGTTAATGCCATTGATGTTTATTTGTAGTATTTTTAGTTTTGATTTGGAGTGTTGCATGTTAGTATTGTTTTGTGTTTGTTATGCTGTGGTGTTGTTTGTGTGTGGTTGTTGGTTGTTGTTTTTGTTGTGTTGTTGTGTTTTGGTGTTTGTTTGTTGTTTTGTTTTGTGGTTGTTGTTTTTTGTGTTTGGTGTAGGGTGTGTAATTGGCAATACCATGTTGGTTGTTGTTTGTATTGTTTGATTGTGGTTTGCCTGCATTTTGCATGTACCCAGTGTGGTGTGCGTTTGTTTTTGCATTGTATTAGTGTTTGTTTGTTAGTAATGTTTTTGTTGCATATGTTACATGTGCAGTATGTAAGTGTGACCCTGGGACCAGGGTTGGTTTCAACATCCCCCGCACGCAGTATTTGGAGCTCTAGCCAGAGTGCGGGTTTTGCATTGAGTTGACTGGTTTTCTTCTGATTCTGATTTGAAAACAAAGGGTTGAAAGGTGTTGTTTCGCTTCGTTTTGCATTCCCACCTCGTGCAGGCCAGGAAACTGGAAACAGAAGAAAACCATTTTATATTTCTTTTTTTAGAGTGAAAACCTTTACTTTTTTAAAAGCTTTAGCTTAACGAAACATCCAAATTAAAATGGTTTAAGAGTTTTTTTTAAATTAATTCTTTAAAGGATAATAAATAGGACATTTTTGAAGAAAATATTGTATTTAGGTCTATAAATTATGTGTAAAAATTTATTTGTGTTAAAAATATACTTTTTAGTTGAAAAATATCCTCTTTACTTTTACGTAATTTTTTTTAAAGAAGAGTAGGGGTTAAGGTAATTAATTAGTATTTGTGGTATTGTAACATTCATAGGTGAGAAAGGGTGGGGGACAGGTGGGGTTCACCCCCCCCCCCTAGCCTCAAAATTTTGGGACCCCCCTAGAAGAAAATCTAGGGGGCCCCCTCCCCCCAAATTTCCGAATTTTTACCCCTGACCCCCCTCTAGATTTTAAAAACTGACCCCCCCCCTCGGGAAAATTTTAGGTACCTTTTTTATAATAAATTTTCTTCCAAAAACGTGAATTTTCATCACACCCTTTTACATGCTTTTTACATCACATTTACATCACATGCTTTTACACCCTTTTTATACATGAATATGGCTTTTTATTCAATAAAATGTAGTATTATCCTATAAAAAGAACAGTTATTATGGTTTAAAACTGTTTTGCTTTAGACACCGGACCCCACCTGACCCTCCTCTAGATTTAAAAATTTCGCACCCCGGGCCGACCCCCCCTAAAAAGCTAGGGGGGTCCGGACCCCCCCCGCCCCCCCCTGGGACCCCCTCCTAGAATTCAAAATTCGATTTACCCCAGGTAACCACACCCCTAGCTTCCTCGACCGTTCTCATCTATGGTAACATTACAAAAATTTTTATTTAAATAATGTTCTCATTTTAAAAATTCTCAAGATTAAAAAAATGTTTTTAATTGCATGCCATTGTTGTGCACTAGACACTCAATATTTACCTCGAATCGCAACTTAAAGTCGAATACGGTGATAGTATCTAGAACAAATTTGGCGAGGCATCCAATGCAGGTGGCTATTGTTTGTTTGTCGTTGTATTTTTTACCGACGCGATCGTAAAGGAAACCATACTCCACGCCCTCTTGGATTAAGCTATAACATAAATATAAAAACACTAATTCATTGTAAAGATAATATTAAATTTATAGCCGGGTAACATGGCAAGAAAACCTTTTTAAATTCATCGGTGGTTCACAGAAGAGAAATTCAGCTTGAAGAGGAATTAAAAAGTTTAAATTTAAAAGGGTGGCAAGCAGATTTAAAATTCTAAAGGACACAGTCAAAGCAAAGGACTGTAAAAGCTAGTCAAGTGCAATAATTATGTTTTTGCACATGCAGATAGGATTTTTCTTTACAAAAATATCACGGATGGAGCAAGGGGTCTAATATATTCAATTACTCAATTAGTTTCTAAAATTTTTAAATTGGACCTCAAACTTAAAAAAAATAGGCTGATTTAATACTTTGGCTTCATGCTTAAATACACTTCATGCGTGGAGGAATCCGCAGATATGATTTTAAAACCACAAAATTTCGAAATAGTGCGAATATTCGTGAAAGCGGATTTCGGGCACTTATCTATTTTAGTTTACACAAACATAAATTTAAACCTTAGCGCAAAAGACCGCCAGTAATAGTCGATACAGTCACGTCTCCATGTGACGATTTCTCCCTTTTTGATCGGTCTGGATAAAGATAAGGTGTCATAAAATATTAAATAAACTGCGCCCAACAAAATTAAGGTTGCTTATGTTCAACTAATGAAGGACGTGTAATTAAGTTAATTAAAGTACACTATTAAGGTGTACTTTAATTAACTAAGAATCACCCAGAATATGCAAAGAAGTTTGCACGGTTTAGGCTTTCCAAAAAAAAACTTTCAAAATTTAAAAAAGGTAGGGGTGGATGGGGGGAGATGAGAGCCGGAAAAGTTAAAGTCTAACCTTCCCTCCCCCCACCAAAAATTATCTAAAAACCGGGGTTTCTCTTTTTTTTAGAGTTTATCCTAGTAGAAAGTGTAAACAGATATAAACTAAATAAAATATTTACACGACCCTCAAATGTGGAGTGGCGACAATCTTTTTAAAATTTTGAAAGGGTCAAACTCCTTTATATTACTTAAGTTTTAAGAATAGAATATTTTATTTTTGATTAATAGGTACATACATCATCTGATAATTTTATCTGATATTTTTATTAAAACATAATTTAAAAACACGCTTATTAAATCAGGAAAACATCTTTAAAAATATATTTCTAATCTATAAAAACTCTTATACATATCAAAATTGCTGCAGATAAAACAGATTGGTTGGATATGGGAGTATACGGTATTTAGGTATATACATATACCCAATTTTGATTTTTTATTAAAAATAGGATTCGATACATTTTTGACACCAAACCTTATTGGCCATTGTAGGCGCATTTTTGCAAGTTCGATCAACCCGGTAAGTTGAAAAAATTCCGCTTCACGTAAAATTTCCTGAAAAAAAAAGTTATTTAATAGCAAAAAAAATCTATTGGTTTGCTTTACGTAAGTATTACAAGACATGTGCACGCAGTGGCTTGCATGGGATTTCATTTCGGGTGGGGCGTTCTGAGGTGGGGGGGGGGGGAGAAATACTAATCCTTAAGGTCTCTCCGGACAGTTTTTATTGCAGGGCGTTTAGTAGTAAACCAATTGCAATAAAGAGCAAAAATTACCCATTTTTATTTGCACACAATTTATTTTTGAATTATTATACTTATGGAGTATTATAATATTTTAAGATATTCAAATGACGAAAATTTGACTAATTGGCGAAAAGCAGGCAACAAATCCGGTTTACAATAATGATATTTTTTAAATTTATGTGAAATAAATTTTTAAAATTATAAAAAAAATTAAAAAAAAAACATTATTAAAATATAAAAAAATTGTGGCCAAATATGTTTTATGTGGGAACCGATCTCGGGACCTTTCAAAAATTTGACGACGCGCTAACCGACTATGCCACTGCTAACATGGGATGATGAGCTCTAAAAGCGATTTATAAACAAACCCTCTGAAAAAAATCGATAAAACGCACGACGCACGACAAAACTATTTATGCGTTAAAAAATACAAAAGATATTATGGCTTTCCAAAAATTATAAATTTCAATAGAAATATACTATCTGGAGCTTTAAATTTTAACTAATTAAATTAAATCGAAGTTTTACTGAAATTTTGAAAAAATTAACCCCCATTTTTCACGGAAAATTGAATATTAAACCATAAATACAACAGTATTCAATTTAATTTTTACGTACCTGAAAAAGGGCAACGGTGTCTCTCTATTGAAAGTATTTTTTTAATAAATAGTGTGCAGTAAATATTTTTAAAGGCTTAAAAAAATGTCATTGCAATTTGATTTTTGATATCAATTATTTCAATTACTTAGAATAATATAATGAATGTTGAGTTTATAATCGTGATATTTCTGCCTTTTTAACACTCATATAAATTTTTTAGTGAAAAATTACTGTATTTCACGAGATCTCGTATGCCAAAAATCGCGATTTTCCATACTTAAGAAATTTGTCCGGAGAGACCTTAAGGGGGGGGGGGTGTCTGGGGGGCGCCAGCTTCCCCCCACAGAAATGAGGGTCTAGGGGAAAGCCCCCAGCGATGTCAAGAGGCAGAGCCCCTTATCAGGGTTTTAATAGCCAACGCGCTATTAAAAAGTAACCCGCGCTATTAAAAAGTAACCCGACACAAATCGACAAAAGCGAGCAGCAACTCCCCACGAAGTACAGAACCTTCCTCATACATGACCATAGCATAGGAGTGAGGTGGGGTTCACCCCCCTAGCCTTGAAATTTCGGACCCCCTCCTCCCTTAGAAAAAAATCTATGCCCCCCCTACCCCCAAATCCAAAATTTATAAATTTTGACATTCTAACTCCTTTCTGGAATTCTAAATCAACCCCCTCCTCCCCTTTCCGAGCCAAATTTTGAGTATTAATTTAGGAAAATTTACTGTCCCAAACACGGTTTTGTAGTAAAAAGCAGTACTTTTGAACCCTTTTCATACATAAATAGCCTATTTTATTAGTATATAAAATTCTATATTAGTGCTAAAAAACTTTAAATAAATGATTTAATGTAACTTTGTTTGGGAATTGGATTCCCTCTGACCCCCTCTGGATTTCAAACTGTTCTACGCCGGGTGGATCCCCCCCTCAAAAAGCTAGAAGGCCATTTACCCGGGGTAGCCACCCCCCTTAGCTTGCCGGTCCATGCTCATGTATGACCTTCCAGGTACAACTTAAATCCGGACATTGCCACTGTTTCAACTTGCTTAAATTAAGAATCAACAATTCTGTTAAGAACGAATGCCCCTACTGCAGGGGCAAACTAAAGACGTCAAACACCTATTTGTATCATACATGGGCATGGACCGGCAAGCTGGGGGGGGGGTTGGCTACCCCGGGTAAATGGCCCTTTGAAAACTAGGAGGGGGGGTCCAGAGGGAGGGGGGAGGCGGCAGCCGTCCCACTTAAGCACGCCACTGTGTGCACGGTACGGCAATTCCCTTTTCCTTACAAATATATTATAAAAAATAGCCGACCTTATGAATATCTTCCCAAAATGTTCATAGTTTTTGATCTATCTTTTCAAAACGATTTCAATTTTTGTTCCAATTTCTTTTTTATAGCATTTCGATTTTTTTTACACCCACACATCTAGTTTCATAATTTAAAATCAAGGATTTGTATGAAAGTAGCGTTTCCCATCCGGTTATTTAAGAGAAATTTACCCAAAAAATGGCTTCTAAAACAAAACAATTTACTAAGATATAATTCGCCGAAAATGCTATTTTATGTGTTTTCTATCAGTACAAAACTTAGTGCAGCTCCCTTTTATTAAACGGGCAGCGAAAAACTTACTTTTTAAAGGAAAATACTTCTCAGAAACAGAAACTAAAACTTGCATTTAGACGAAACTTTTAAGAAACGCAACTTTTTTTACTAAAAATAACATTATACACTATTACTTTATAGGATAGAAAAACGTACCTGCAATTGGCTGGGGCTATCTGGCAAAGCTACGGCTGGCCCATCCCTGAGAAAATTAAGCACAAAATGAAAATTTCTTCCGTCCCGATCAATAAATGTGTCATGCTTTCTATCTAAAAACATTAGTGTTTTAAAATAATATTGCAGGTATGGGTGAGAAAGGAGGAGGGGCAGAGTGGGGTCCACCCCACCCTAGCCTCGAAATTTTGGGACCCCCCCCCCCTAGACGAAAATCTAGGCCCCCCTCCCCCCAAATTTCCAAATTTTTTCCCCCTCTCCCCCCTCTAGATTTTGAAATCTGACCCTCCCCCCCGGGAAAATTTTAGGTACCTTTTTTATACTAAATTTTCTTCCAAAAACGTGAATTTTCATCACATATTCATGCTTTTACACCCTTTTTATACATGAATATGGCTTTTTATTCAATAAAATGTACTATTATCCTATAAAAAGAACAATTATTAAAGTTATTATGGTTTTAAACTGTTTTGCTTTGGACACCGGACCCCACCTGACCCCCCTCTAGATTTAAAAATTTGGCACCCCGGGTCGACCTCCCCTAAAAGGCTAGGGGGGTACGGACCCCCTGGGACCCCCCTCCTAGAATTTAAAATTCGATTTACTCTGGGTAACCACCCCCCTAACTTCCCCGACCGTTCTCACTTATGATTGCAGGTAGGCCATTTATTTATGTAGCTGAATAGTGCTGCAAGCTAATGCAGTGGCGTGCCCAGGATTTCAGTTTTTTTTGGGGGGTTAATACTAAAAAATTTTAATTTAAGGAGCTAAAGTACATTAGAAATTTTTAATTTCGGCTGATATTTATTACAATTTAAGGTTTTTTTACCATTTTACATTTAAAACATGTGTTTAAAACGTAAATAAAAGGTTAATAGTGTTTTATAGTTGTTTTATGTGACATGTATACCTCACTATTGAATGATATAATCGACTAGAAATTAAAAAACTTCCCGCTAAGCGTAGAAAATTTGGTTTTTTAACTATTAAAACGCTTTTGGAAGGCATCAGGAATGTTTTGTTTCTGTATTAATATTAAAAAAAATTTTCTCTCCCAAAATTCACTCACACGTAAGGGTGTTCCCCTACAAAAAATCCGGCTTTGCCAGATATGGGGGGGGAGCGTTCAGTCCCTCGCCCTCCCTCCGCTGTCTATCTGGGCATGCTACTGATCCAATGGATAGTCAATTGTTCATTGTTGTTGTTGTTCATAGCCGGGGCATCAGGTTATGCCCTCTAAGAACCTGGCCGCATCAACTGGTCTTTCCCACAGATCTTCTATTTTGAGAGTCATTGGATGTTGAGGGCATATAAAAAGGTGTTTGACGTCATAAAATTTACCCTTGCAGTGTGGGCATTTGTTTTTAATGGAGTTGTTGATTCTGAATTTGAATGAGCTGAGGCGGTGGCAATGTCCAGATCTAAGTTGTGCCAGGAGGTTTCTTGACTTCCTGGGGAGTTGTTGTTTGCTTATGTTGATTGGTTGCGACTTGCGGTTTTCTTTTTAATAGTGCGTTAGGTTGGAGTTTTCTTTGACAGAATATGAGTGGATGTTTGATTGGATGGTTTTTTCTGTAAGCATATGGTTGTAGAAACTTTTGTCTGTTGGTTCAAATTTTAATTGGAGGAAGGATATGTTTCATCTCTCTTGGTCTATGGTCATTGGCTGTGATTCTGTTAAATGGATGTGTTGGCTGCATGATTTTTGCTAAAAATTGTGTTGAAAAAAGGTTGGTGTGGCTTTCAATTGGAAAAACTTTAGTCTCTTGATGAAGATGGTCGGTTGGGGCCATTTTGTGGCAGCCGGTTGCTATCCTGAGGGCTAGTTTTGTGTTGCTTGTTGTTTTTGAAAATAAGATTGATAGATTGGGTGACCATATTGGGGCTCTGTAGTTGAGAATTGGACGTCCTATAGCTTTGTTGTTGTTGTTGTTGAATAACCTGAAACTTATCTTCCTTATGCAGCAGGGACGTAGCCAGGGGGGGGGACGGCCGCCCCCCCCCCCCCGAAACGGTCAGACAGGAGGAAAAATAAGGATAGTGGCTGAGCGGGGGGGGGGCGGCGCCCGCCCCCCCCCCCCAAATGGTCGCCAGATAGTAAAATTTGGGGGTTTTCAGAGGCTAAAAACTCAAAATTTTCTAGCGCCTCGCTAATCGCTCGGCGCCAAACTTTAAAATAATTTTAGTACCCCAATGGACCCCCAAAAACCAAAAATTTGTTCCGCTTCGCTCAGCGGTCACTTTCTATAGTATACATACATATATATCTCGTTATTTATGTTGCCTGATGCTAATGTTATTTTAAAGTTAGTACAATAATTTTTATAAGTAATAAGTACTACACAGAAAGCAAAACAAACAATCATATTGGTTGATTTATGTACCTCCCCCCTCCTAAATTTTCCTGCCGCCTATAGCATTGGCTCGGATTTTTTCATATAGGTAGGTACCCTAGAAAACATGGAGCCAAGATGCTGCTCATGTGCTTTGGTTTACAATGTGGGTTTGTAAAATCCAGGCTCTTCCAATGTGTGCTTATGTAATTTTTAACTAAAAAAACATGTTTTTACCGCTAAAAACATAAGATAATAGGTTATTAGGCCAAAAACAGTGTATTACACAGCTTTATCTACGTTTATCCCTGCTTTTTTAACGTTTTCAAAAATTAAAAGGGGGCTCCGCCCCCCCCCCCCAAATTTGGGGGGGGGGGGGGGGGGCGGAGCCCCCCCCCTGAAATTTTTTTTGTACTACAATCCGTCCCCCCCCCCCCAAAATGAAACTCTGGCTACGTCCCTGTTATGCAGATTATGCAAAGGGCAGGTGCTAAGACAAGCCAGGAGGGGCGAAAATGTTTCACCCCTATGGGTAAGACTCTTCGTCCAACATGAATAATGATGTTGGCAACCTTTACCGCTAGTGTTCACTACATGCAGTGTTCACCCATTCCGAGATGTAGCTTTAGGAGGTGTTTAGCTGTAGGAGGTGACTATTGCTTTTTTTTGTTGGCCCCAGCTGGTACCAGCCAGAACTTTTGAGAATGTTATTGCGCCTGGATGCTTTGTTATTTATGTTGGTGGCATGGTTATTGAATGTTAATTTTGGATCCAAAGTAACACCCAGGATTTTGGGGTTTTTGTTTAGTGGCAAAAGTTTGTTGTTTATGGTCACCTTAGGGTGGTAGTTAAATTCTTGTGATGAGAGGAAAAGATGGTAACTGTTGACGTTTCTGTTGATAGTTTGAGGTAGTTTTTATCCAGGTATTGATTTAAAATCTTGAGGTAGTTGGTGAGATTGAGTTCCATTTCAGTAATCTTGTTTCCAATGGAGTAAACTGTGGTATCGTCAGCATAGGAGACTATTTTGACATTAGCTGGTAGAGGTGGTAGGTTAGAAATATAAAAATTAAAGAGGGTTGGTAAGATTATCAAGCTTTGGGGAACTCCTGTTTGAACTATCCTGGCTTTGGAGGTGAGTCTCTGAAAATTGTTTTGCTGGTTCTGCCTCTGAGGTAACCACTTAGCCATCTGATAAGAAAGGCTGGAAGTGTGCTGTTGGCTATCGTGGTTATTAAAATATGTTGATTGTGTCAAATACCTTGGTTAGATCCAGGGGGGCTACTATTGTACATTTGGGTGGAGCTTTTTGGTTGAATCCTGTGGCTATGCCAGTTGTAAGTTGAAGCAGGGCAGTAGTTGTTAAATGTTTGTGGTTGAATCCCTCAATGCGTCATGCATGTCAGATTTGCGTATAGGGAAGTAAACAAAAAAAACAACACTTTTTAGCATTCCCCTTTTCGATAAATACAGACCTGTACACGGTCTGAAAATGCCCCCCAGCTTTATTGGAGGATTTGCCCCCCTCGTTTTATTGCCCCCCCCTGTGGAAAAGTACAAAAGTAACCAAAAATTATGACGCCATTTTTTTGCAAAAATTTCACGTAGTTTTTAGCCTATTTCAATGCATTTTAAGCCATTTCAGACCTATTTTTATCTTATTTTGACTTTTTGTCCCTTTTTTCCCTTTTTCCTTCTTTTTTCTCTTTTTTTCTATCTCCCCTGCTTGCCCCCCCCCATTTCAAAAAAGTTGCCCCCGGGAATAATAGATGTAACTGAACAAAAACATTAAACGTATTGCTGTTATGTTTTTCGCTTGTCAGTACCTCTGCATAAATCGGGATAAACTTATTGCGTAACATAGTTTGTTTTATACTTAAAAATCATTTAGTTTGTTTGACTGACTTATAAAAGGTAAGATTATAAAAACAAATATTGAGAACATTTAACAAAAATAATAATTTCATAACATTTAAACAGTTTTGTGTTATTTGTCTACATTTTCGTGCATTTTTTTAAGTAATAGCTCTAAAAATCCTGAGAAGCTATAGGACGACTGGAAAGATAATAAACATTAAGGTTGCTGTCATGCTTTTATTGTGCTTTCAAAACATTTTTGTGGTTATTTTTTGTGGTGTGTAAAAAAATGAATTCTTAATGCCTTCAGAAAAAATAACTGCAAAAATAATTGCGAATAATTCTGGTATTAATAACTTGCAAAAATATTTTAGTAAAATATTTTCCCAAAAACAATTGCTTGCCTTTTTTAAAAGTAAATTATTCGGTATTTTTTAAGAGCACACTTATTAAAGTATTATGACAAAGTTTAGCTAATTTTTTGGGTTTTGCTTTAGCTTAGGAAAATAAAGTTTACTGTGCAATGGTAGAGTTTTGAAGACTCCCAATACCAACGATCCGTTGTTGGAATATTTTACTCACAACTCTATACTTAGATGTAAATGCATAAAATATCATACATGAAAAATTTAACAATAGTATGTTTTTGTGTTTTAAAAGCACATTTTGTTTGTTTTGTTTTAAATGATCAACATGTGTTTAAGTGAATTTCCTAAAATAGAGTAGACTAAAAAGGCAAGAAGTTATTATTTATATTTCTACTACTGGAATCTATTTTTGAAGAAGTTATTTTTTTCAAAAGTTTTATCAAAAAAATTAATTATTTTGATCAAGAGTTGATGAAAAGAGTGTAAATAAAAAAATGATAGCAAACAAACTGTGTGATTTGTTTTGTATTTTCATAGGAGTATAATATGTTTTAAGAAAAAACAGTAATTAAATAACTTCTTGGTGCTCTCATTCCTCTCATGATTTTTTATGTTTAATATTAATTCTTTAGTTTTTTGCAAAAAAAAGGGTTTGAAGCTTCAGAGTTTTGGAGTAAGCTTCAACCATTATTAGTGTTTTTATTAAAAAGCCATTGTATAAATTGTGTGTAAAATGACCTTTAAAATTTCGTTTAATTATAGTATGATGTTTTTTAAACAATTTACAAAGTTGTTTATTATTATTAAATTGCATTATATTTAAGCAAATAAAAATGGATTTATGTAACGTTCAATTGTCTACATTCAAACGATTAAAATTTAGTTCAGATCAATCAGTTTACAAAATTTACATATTTGTGGCAAACGTATTTTTCCTTAGCTCAGTACCCTCGTGTCCTAGAATCATTTTTTTACAGATAAATTTGTTTAGCAAATTTTGTAATTATTTAAAAAAAAATTAATTATTTAAATCCACACAAAAATCTACAATCGTTTTTTGTTTTGTATGGTTTTAATTTTTTTTAAGAAATTTTGTAATGCAATGATTTTATTTGTTTGATCAGAATTTATTTTATATTTGCACCTAAATAAAATATTTTTAATCTCCTAATATCTGCAACTTTAAAATGTTTTAATCTATTTATTTATGTCATAAATTGTTATAATTAAATGACCTTTCAATCAAGTTTCACAATAGAGAGTTGAGAAAAGAAAGGAGTTAATCCAAAACAATAGACAAAGAAAGAGGAATAAGAAAGGAGGTTGATTTCCGGAGGTACGTTCTGAGGTTGCGCGGCTTTCGGAGGTAAGTTCCGACTTGCGCGACAGATGAAGAAAAATCGGAGGTAAGTTTCGGGGTTTTTTCGGCGGAGGTAAGTTCCTCTACCCTTAATTTTTTTGTTTTAAACAATTAGCGGCTAACATGTCCATCTATGATTACCTTGATCTAAATGAAACATTACTTTTCTCCAATTGAAATTCGGTATCTAATCATTTAATGCCAAATACTTTAAAGTCACCAAAATCCCCGTTTCTTTTAAAACTGGATGTCCACGATTATCAAATTTATCAGTTTAAGTATCTTCTAACGTTTCCGACAAAATTTAATTTGGTAAATCGAAAGTGCTTACCTATACATTTTTTGATTACTAAATTCTTTTAAAGGATTTTAAACACTTTTATACTTCTTTTTATTTAACTGTAAATTCATAAAAATAGCCATATTTCACAAATTAAACAATTAAAACTTGTTAATTTCTAAATTAGCCGCAGTTGTAGACACATAATTATGAGGCTATCTGCGGGCGACTACTTTTTTTAGTCCGGCTAAATTCAAGCTCTATTGAGTCATTCGACTCTGTCGCATCTATGACTAGAAGTCCTAGTTTTTAGTCTGACTTCGCCGATTGTAGCCGCTAGTCTAAACTCTACATACAGGCCCTGGGGAATTTCCTGGGCAATTGGAATTTCTGTAATTGGAAATTAATAAACGCATTTAATTTCTTCTTATTTTATTAATTAAAAAACACGCACATAACCGTGGAATTTACGGAATTTCAGGACATGTATTTTTTTAGTTCTATACGCAATTTTATTAATATACGTTTTGATTAAAAATACAAAAAAAAAGCGTTTATTAAATTACAGCTGTAAACTAATAACACGCAATTTTTATGAAATAGGCCCCAGTATTCTTTCGTTTCTCCAAAAGAAAAAATAAGGAAGTTTGAATAGAAAAAGATGAACAAGCGTTCATATACAAGCTATCTTTGTATACTTTTTTCAAAAACAAACCTTGAAAAATTCTCTATGAATAGAGCAGGAAAAGGGCGATTCCCCCGGGGCTATGTTTACCGTGTACTTATATTCTTTTGGAAAATCGTGCACACATTCAGTTTAAATTTTTTGGGCGCTTCAATATTTGCATTAAACTTTTTAATGTATTTGTATTTTTGTATTTTTTGATTTGTATTTTATTGCATTATGTTTAATAATTTTTAAAACGCTATATTGTGCTCGTTTTATAAAAAATAGGGCCAGACAATTTTTGCTTGTTTAGTAATTTTTAGAAGAATTTTTTTGTGCAATCTTGTAGCCTTATTAAAGTCTGCCTATCCATAAAAATCAGGACATACCTTGTCCAAAATATCCAGAGAACAAAAACAAAGAGTTTAATTTTGGCATTTTGGGCAATCTAGTGGTTTTTACAGTTTTTTTTTTGAACAAAATATCAAAAATAAAGAAAAATACAAAAATATAGCTTTAAAAACACTCAAAATTAGAGTTTTTGGTTTTTGGTTTATATTTTGGACGAAGTATGAACCAGGCTTAACACGCCTTTATTACTATTTGCACTTTTTTTTGTTATTTTAAACTCTGTTACTATTTTAAACATCTTTTTGGAAGAGTAAGATTTTTTGAAAAAATGAGTTATTCTTTTATTATTTGCTAAAATTATACAAAAACTTTCGGCTACCTTTTTTTTTCACAAACTAATATTATATTAAAAAAAAGGCGATCAAATTTTAAAATTAGTAAGGAATAGTTCACACTGTAGTGACAATGAAAAGTGACAACTCTTTTAATCTTTTTAAATAATTTTTAGAGCATACGTACATATAATTTTAATTTATCTACATTTAAAAAATTTTTTCGTGTACTTAAACTTATAAAAAATTTCCGTCTCTACTTAGCTTACGCTAAGTAGTTGCTTATATTCTCTACAAAGCTTAAGTTTTGTAGTAGCTTAACTATTTTTCAAATAATTTTTGAAAAAATACAATTTAAAAAAAATTATTTAGGGTTATACAGG
>JASAMX010004346.1:0-16927 GCA_030248175.1 Microlaimidae sp. YZB2_3 | reverse complement strand
GAGCCCATGTTTATTTTTGATCAATCAGTAACGAATGAGGAATATCGCTTTTAAGGATGGAGCGTTGGAATAATAATAATAAGAAGAAGAAGAAGAAGAAGAAGAAGAAGAAGAAGAAGAAGAAGAAGAAGGTTCTGAATTTCAAAATTTACCCACGTTCTCTAATTATGGTTGGCGCGGCGCCACGGGGCTAAATCGCCCCGTGGCGCTCCCGCGCCACCCATGATAATAATTTTCTGCAAATAAATAGAAAAAAGCAACGCTTTGAAACTCCAGAGTAAACTGTCGTCTTGATTTTTCAAAACAAGCTGCTAAATATGGTGTTTTTTAAAGGCTTTTATGTGGGTTTAAATTTTGTATTGTTACGTTTCACAATAGTAGTGAAGAAAAAATGTAATTTAAAATTAAACAATGTAATTTAAAATTAAAAAAATCTTTAATTGTCCTTGCATTTAAAGAATTAAATTCAGCTCATGCGGTTTAACAATTTTACGGATATGTGGTGAATGTATTTTTTTAGTTGAGTACTGTTTGTCTAGTACTATCGTCTCTAATAACTGTGTGTCAGTACCCTCGTGTCCAATACCCTGTGTTCAGTACCCTCGTGTCCTTGAATCGTTTGCAACTTAAGGCTGGTTCATACTTATGTAAAAACGTCTTTGTCCAATGGACATTCATACTATGTAAAATGGACTTTGTCCAAAGGACATTTTTCCATAAGTATGAACCAGCCTTAAAGCGGCTAAAAAGTTATAGCGGTGTTTTAATTTCCAGTATAATAAAGCCACGAAATCAATTTTTTTTTTCTTTTTCAGTGGTGATACGCTTATGGCACCTTTGACAAAAAATGTTTGATTTAGTTCATACATTCGAGCTGGTGCTAAATGTTTGCTTTTTAAAAAACCTGACGATGTTTGAAGTTTTTTCAAATTGATGTTGAGTGTGTCGTCTAATCAAAATTTAGTGAAGCAATTTTTTTTAATTTTTCCTGCTTAAATACCAAAAGTTTTTATGCTTCCTCCTTACGTCGCTCTTGTTTGAAGTCTTTTCAAACAATTTTGTATATGTTGTACTGTGAGCAGTATCAACATTGTTCTTGTTATAATTACAAGACTAATCATAATTAGCCTTAATTTTTTTTAGAAATACCGTTTATCTTAAAACGCAGCCAGAGTTCCAGTTTTAGCTCCTTGCAGCACAAGATTACGAAAATTCTTTAATCCTTTAAGTCATAAAACATATTAACGAAAATATCAAAATCATAAACATTAACAAAATAAACTCAAAATATAATAAAAATGATGCTACTCGAGAAATATTTTATTTCAGTTTTAAGTTATTAACAAGAATACTGCATGGTTGAAAAAGATTATTTTAATCTGCTTTCTTTGAAAAAAGATTTTTTTTTAAATTTATTTTTAAAAATATTTTGGCACTTAATTATATTATTATAACCATAAAAATATTCGAATACATTTTTTTGGAAGCCACATTTGAAAAATTTGATTAAAATTCAAGAAATTAATTAAAATATTATAAAAAAGTATTTGGTGCGTCTAGTACTAAATCATCAGCATAAAATTTTATTAAAGGGAAGAACGCTCGTCAACAGAACCCTTAGCAGATTTCACGACTATTTTATTACTAGAGCCTTTATTTATCAAAAGTATTATATTACTACATTACTCAAAATTATTATATAATTTTATACAATTATTGGATTTTTCTTTTTTGATTATATATATAAAAACAATTCAGATATTTTCACTGAAAGAACAAATTTTGGATACTTAAAAATATCTATTGCACATGTTTAACGAGTTACAACAAGTTATTCTTTATAATCATCAAAAAAAGTTTGCTGACTGCCTTGTTTTTTGCAAATCTGATGGCTTGCAGTTTAAATATATCGGGTTTTTAGTGTAGTATAGGCAAACTGTTTATCGGTTTAAAAATTTTTTATTGAACCTCCGTTTTTATCAATATAATTTGCGTTTATGGACAAATTAGGTCTGGATAAGTCAATCATTTTTATCGTTTAATCGAATATTTAACAATAAAAAGCAAAATAAATTGTAAATAAAAACTATGTATTATTGAAAATAAAATAGGCACATACTGATTTTTATAGTTTTATTCATATCCCCCTAAAAATTATTTTTGTTTTGCACCAAAAACTTCATTTCCAAAAAACACCAAAAGCTTAGCCATTTTTTTATTTGCGCCTTTTATAGTTCCTGTTATTTGAATCCTAGTTTTTTAATGTTGCCACGGCTTTCTACTTACAAATTCAATCATCTCTCGGTATTTTTTGAGAGTTGAAAAGTGATAAAACTAATAAAAGATCCAGATAATTTTCAATATACATTCTACGTTTGTTTTTATCTTCATATTGACTCAAGTAAGCTTGTTTGATGGTTAAATCAACAATAAATTTGGAGAATATAAAAACAAGTTTGTAACTGTATAGTCCGTTGGCTGCATTTTTTAGTTTTTTGCTTATTTATAATTATTTTATTTTTTTTGTAAAATTTTTCTGCATAAAAACACAATTTCGTGATGTTTTTAATTAATAAACGGGTGTTTTGCGTCCGGTACCTTTAATAAAGCATTTTCCAGACCATCTTCAAAGTTCAAAGTTCAAAGTTGTTTATTTTAATAACCAAAGCAAAACAATACAGAATAATTAACTATAAAAAACCACAATATTTGTATCACTGGTACCTTTTTCTTCTCCCCCGTTTCTATCCTTTAGCTTGTTCCTGTAATCCTTTTTTTCCCGGTTACCACAGTGAAAATATTCACCCATAGGTGGTGGTATCTTTATTTTGACCTATTGTTGTGTGTAAACTCAACCGCGGTTAACATTACGTATCACCTAGGTCATACCTAGGTGGTACGTAATTCTGTATGCGTGTTAGGGTTTAATTAATTGCTGATGTACACTGAATGCGTTCGATTTAACCATTATACTTTGCTCGTTAACAAGGCTCGCTCACTGAGCCTGGCGCGTAAAAAACGTGCGCCTTTGCACTGCGTGCGTGGCAATAAATATTCTTTTCAGACTCACCATAGTATGACCGTGGTAATATGTAATACCGTAGGGAACCGCCGTGGAAATGTAAATGGAAGGAACTGAAAGAAATACATTGTATACACGTTTATTGGAGATCAATTTTTTTCAGGTACTCATTTGCGGAAAGTTTTTCTGTAGCGTGATAACTCCCTGAAAATTTTTATCATTGAACAACTTCCGTTAAAATGGGAGAGTTTTTACCATAGTGAGGTTACAGAATTTTCTGCAGTACCATTTATTACTGCAATTCGTTACATGATTATTTTACGCGTTAAACAGTTCGGTGACAAATGAAAATGTTGCACCATGGACAAACAGAACTTTTATCCGTTAATTATTCCTCTACAACAAACAAGCCAGAAATGCGCTCATGTTTTTAGTTTTTGTGATCTCATAAATGCAAAAATATGTTGATTTTCTAAAAACCATTGATGCAAAGTTAAATGGGCAACACTAAAATAGAACGTTTCCCCGTTTCGTAATACTTTTAAATTTTATTTGAAATCATTGAAACGTAAGTTGATTTTAATGTTAAGCCTAAACTTACTTACTTACGGCTGCAATTTTTCTATTTTGCGGCTCCAAGCTGATATAATACTGTATTTAAATTGAGCTATTGTATATAAGGAGATTTTTAGAACAGGTTGTCAACCGAACGAAACTATGTAATTTTTGGATGGGGACTTTCACCTCGCACTCAAAGGGCAGATTCTTGAGCGATTGCATTTAAAGCTAAATCCCAGATAAGGATATTTAAACGCAGTTAAATATTAGCCAACAGAGTTGCTAAAAACCTTGCAGCTGACGAGAGCCTTAGAATATTAAGGGTACGTTTCTAAAAACTGTAGCTTTTGTGAGCGTTTGGCTTTAAAGCTGACTTTACCTCTCAGATTCGGACATATGAAACCAGTGAAACATTAGAAAACAGAGTTGCTAAATACGTTTCAGCTGGCGAGGGCCTTAGAAAACTATGGGTGAACCCCATGGTTCACTACAGGATTTTTGGTTGGATTTAGCTTTTGGCTGGGGACTTTTACCCTGATCTAAAAATTAGCTTTAAAAGCAATCGCTCCAGGGGGTGAATGGTTTGAGACAAATTCTAAATCTAACCAATAAAAATATGGCAGTTAACCATGAGGTGCACTCCTAGTTTTTGCACTCCTAGATCTTCGCCAGCTGAAACGTTTTAGCAACTCTGTTTTGTAATGTTTCGCTGGGTTCATATGCCCTGACCTGAGAGTTAACTTCAAGCTCTAACGCTCATAAAGACAAGAGGTTTGAAAAACGTACCAATCAACGAAGTTTTAGAAAACTAAGTTGGCATTTTGGGTTTTTTTTCTTGCGCTCTTGGTTGGTGGTTTGGCTTTTCTGCGCCAAAGGAACAGCGAATAATGGCTTCGAAGCAACTTTTTTCCTAGAGCAAACAGAGACTATTGCTGTCTATGCTTTACTTACTATCTTATGATTATCTTTAGCTAAGTATAAATAACAATGCGTATTGTTACTATTTTAAACACATACACCAACATAGTCGTGTGCAAAGGCTGAAACAGTTTTCGAGCACTATAATATGACATCTAAAAGACCATTACATTTTTGTCCGTAGATCAGCCGACGTTTTTTTATCAAAACATGAGGCCCAAGCAATTAATTATATTCGTGTGAGTTTCCGTTTATATATGATATTATAAAGAGTGCGTGAAGGAAGTAATTATACTTATACCTTTTTTCTTGATTATTTTATATATCTGTTAAAATATCCTGTAGAAAATAGATTATTTGTATATATGGCTCCTCATTTATTTTATATTTATGTTATACATTTATTAAGAATTTTTATAATGTATTTAATTCATAGTTCTAATAAAATAAATTATTTTATTGTAGGAAAGTTTTAGTTCATTTCTTTTATTATTGAAATTACTAAAATTTATATTTTACAAATTTGTTAAGATTTTATCGTATTCGAACTCTAAATTGTTTAATATTATAATTTCATTTTTACATTAAAATTTTATCTATCCATAAAGTATAATACATTTATTCTTATCGATTCTATGCGTTTTTCCGGTTCGTTGGTAAATTTATTCGTCTGGAAATAATATCTTAAAATCGTTACATGACACATTAGAAACATATTTACCGCCTTAATATGTTTTTTAATCTGAGATATTGTAGGATTGTACACTTTCTATTTTTAAAATACTTTTCAAAAAAGTTTTTATGCTACTGAATGGATAAAAAGATTTAGGGTCGATGGAACCTAGGGAACTTGGAACTGGAACTTGGAGCCAAAAACAGGGAGCTCGGAGCCCTAAGTGGGGAACTTGGAGCCGTAAGTTGAGAACTTAAAGCCAAAAATAAAAATCGCTAAAATGTGCACCTAAGCCTAAGCGAAACCTAAATTTAAGCCCAAACCAATTTTTTCTGAAAGGCTCCAAGTTCCCAAAAATTTCCCATGGCTCCAAGTTCTCTGCTTGTGGCTCTAAAGACCCCGTACCGATAAAAGTTATAATTATGATAATGGTAAAACTTTTGCACGCGCACACACACATCGCGCGCACGCACACATACACACACATTGACAAATAGACAGACTCACAACTGAATTTTATACAAAATACAAAACACACACACACAAACACACACACACACACACACACACACACACACACACACACACACACACACACACACATAACAAATTTGGAACAGACTTATATAACCGTCTTGTTTTCTGAGAAAATTATTGTTTTATCTATTTGATGTTAAATTTAACTCAATCAGACTATGAAAAGTTAGGAATAAAATATAAGAAAATTATTTTTTAAAACCAAATTATTTATATAAAAATTAACGCAATATGTGTTTCCATGTGTGTCTCTTTTGATTATGCATTTCATTTCCAGAAAATAATGTTTCATTGTAAATCTTAAATTCAACGAATATCATAAGGAGTTTATTTTTTTAATTTTTTATTAACCCGTTCTTTTATAGGCAGTTGTTCTTTTATAAGCCCGTTCTTTTATTTAATCGTTTGTTAGGCCTGACGTTTAACGTTTTTTGGTTATTTACGTGAAAAACCGCCTTTGAAACGCAAAAGATATTGGGACTACCGCTACTCAATGCTGAAATTTACGTCTAAAAGTGGACTTGGGCCTAGTTCAGACCGGAGTGACAAGTGACAACGCGTTCACACCGTAGTGTGAATAGAAATGTAACAGTATAGGAACGCGTTGTCACCTGTCACTCAAGTAGTCTCCGCTTCTCGCCCTTAGCCAACGGCAATAATGAGATCCAAGACGAGATTTATGTTTAGATTTACATTTACTAAAATCAGTTCAGGCTATTTAAATAATGTTCGATTATAAATTAATTCAACAAATTTTACAAAAATAGTTATTATACAAAAAATTATTTAATTACATATACAAAATCCTTATGTTTATGGTTATTTGTAAACAAATGACTATTAGCGTCAATCGTTTTTAAGATATTTTATTACAGTTACGTTTTTATATCTATTGGTGGTAGAATCTTATACCGTGTGCAAAATACTCAACATTATCTTAAAAGTTCCACATTTAGATAGCCTAAATACAATTTATATATCCGGAAATCGCTCTTTTAGTGCTTATTGTTACGAGAATAAATTTGATAAAATTTTATAAGTGTTTTAGTGGTAAAACTAAATTATTTTCGATTTTTATTATTTTTGTTTATTCTTGTTCCTCAATTTTTTTTATAATTTATCAAAAAGTAATATTGTAATTAAATAAGGAAAACAATAAATACTTTTGTTTTCAAATACGGAAGTTTTTTTTTCGCTTGTTGTAGATTTTTAAAACTAAGTAAGAAAAGTTTGAGTATGACATTGTCATATCATTTAAATTGTTGAAATTATTTGTTTAAAAAAACTCGGACTATTGGGTACTGGGTGTTTTGACCAAAAATAATTGAAATTTGATTACTGCGGTTTTTGTTTTTTTTCCTTTCCGTTCTTCCTTTTTTTGTTTTTTTTTTATTTTTTTTTTTTTGTTTTTTTTTTTTGTTTTTGTTTGTGTTTGTTGGTGGTGGATTTTATTTGCCTATAATAATAATTGAAATCTTAATTTATTTAAATCCAACTGCTATTAGCGAGATTGATTTAATCAGTACTGGATTGGTAAAATTTAAAACATTTCTACTTTTTCCACCTTAACAGGTATTCCTTAAAGGCTGGTTCATACTTATGACAAAACGTCCTTTGGACAAAGTCCAAAGGACAAAAGTCCTTTGAACTTTGTCCAAAGGACAAATACAGCGTAAAAACGTCATTTGGACTTTGTCCAAAGGACAAACTCCAAAAGACAAAATCCAAAGGACAACGTGTTCATACTTTTTGTCCTTTGGACTTTTCCCTTTGAATTTTCTTTTTTGGACTTTGTCCAAAGGACAAATTCTAAGTCGCATTCATACTTCGTCCAAAGGAAAAAGTCCAAAGGACGTTTTGGCTTTTTTAAAATTGTCCTTCGGACTTTGTCCAAAGGACGTTTTGTCATAAGTATGAACCCGCCTTAAATGTAAAACGTGTCTAAAAACACAAAATAAAAGTAACGTAGATAAATATGCAGCTATGGTTAAACAATACTATATACAGCATGAATAAGTTTAAAAATAGCAAAAAAATAATAAATGAATTGTCTTACAAAGTAATGTTTGCAATAATTGCCATTGTAGTGTGTTTAAACGTGTTTTTTGTATTATTTTAATTTTATTCTAGATAATAACATACAATTTTGTGAGAACATCAAGCAAACAATTACTTTTGAATCACTATTATTTTTATTTTGATACGTGTTTTATTTAATAAACGTAATAAAAGATTTTTCCTAAATAATCAGATTTGTAATTAAATCTGTTTTAGTGCGTTCATTTACTTTTTTTCTATTGACAACCATAAAATGCTGTAACATAAAATTCCATAACTCAATCAATTAGTTATATAGAATCACTAGGAAATTTTTTCGATGCTGTTTGCGTTGAACATTTTTTCCTTTCGTTCTTTTCTGTACATCTGAACAATATAAACGAGCTGTTTAAATATTTTTGCTCCTTAGGGCGTAAAAACGGGTTTTTGATTCAACTACGCCTTTGCAAAATTCTTTTTTTATAATAAGCGCGGCGTAAACTCCTCGGAGTCGTTTAACACGTACTTTTTATAGCCGATCAGCTAATTAGACGAACCGAGAACATGGAGATCATGAGCGCGGAGAAACTCTCCTGTGCTGCGTCGAGAAATCTGCCGCCTGTCAACGGGCCGCGGAAACCTTCCCTCTGCTTTCTGGACCATCAGGGGAACTTTATGAACTCGGCCGCCAACCGCGGTCCTAGACTACCGTCCAGAATGTCCAGAAGAGTTTCGGAAGCCTATTCCCATTTCACAGCCGGGCTACCTCTCTTCCACAAATCACACGAGGATCCCCATCAACAATTGGTAAGTGGTCGGAATGGTATTGTATTGAATTTTGTATGAAAAAATGCGGATTTGTATATGAAAATTAATAATTAGTATTAGTTTTTTGTGTGTTTTTGAATGTTGTGGAATTCCGCATGCATTGTGCTAATCATACGATTGAGTGATCGAAATTGCGGTAAATGGCGGATATGTATGATAATTAATTTAACCAATTGAAAACACTAATATTGGAGATTGCGGGTATTTGTGAAACACAATATAAAGGAAAAAAACGGCACATATTTTGCTATTAACACAAATATATTTATATCAAAAAGGTGGGGGTACTTCACTTTTATTTAAGAGATTTATTTATTTAGTAGGATTCTTTGCTTTTTATTCAGCAAAAAATAAAACTATTCATTTTTTTAATATAAAGCGGAAGATCTAAGAGAACGATTGTCTTACGCAATCGTTTTCTTGGAACTTCCGTCTTGTATTAAAAAAATAGATAAAATTTTATCAGATGTTTCAAAATTTTAGTTATGTCGTATTTAAAAATAAAACTAAACAAAACTTTATGAATAATTCACAAAATTTTTTTGTTAATATATATATATAGTTTAAAATATTTTGGTAATCACTACACATCTATGTATAGTTGACTGACGCCAGCAGAAATAAAATTAACTTGTAATTAAAAAAAAATTTGAAAAGTTCAATGGAAAATAATATTCTCGTACTTTTAGAAAATAATATAACAAACCACACATGATTTTTTTATTTTTTAATTTACAGAGGACTATTGATTGTTTTTAGTCATCAAAAGTGAAAATGTTCCACCTGCACTAACTTAATTATGGCTTTATTTATGAATCGAATTTTTGTCAGCAATTTTTTATTTTACAACCACCCCTCAATATATAATCAAACCGTGTCACATTTTTATCCAGAAAAAAATTTTTTACATATACTATAGGCACCTTGCACTGGAACTCGGTTTATACATGAAATATGCAATATACATAAGCGTCTCCATAATGGATAAATACGTATCTCCTGCTTATCTTTTGTAGTATGCAGATCAACCGATCGAAAGGGCGCGAAATTTTGATCGCTTGATCTGCATACTACGAAAGATAAGTAGCAGATACGGTAATTATCCATTATGGTGACACTTATGTATATTGCATATTTCATGTATAAACCGAGTTTCAGTGCAAGGTGCCTATAGAATTTTATTTCAAAACAGATAATAGAAAAATCGGGGTTTAATTAACTACATTTAAGAATAATTTGTTTACAAAAGTTTAATATTGATATCTTCTTTATGATTTTATAAAACAAACTATATAAATTAGGAATAATTAATTTTTATATAATTATTAAGGTTTCATTATTCTACTTGATTTTAAAATACATTCTGACTGCAATAATATACTTTTTAATACAAAATAAAAAATAATAATAAATATGAGTTTATTATTTTACAATCTCAATTTTCAAACAATAATGTTTTACTTTTTACAATGTTTTCATTTTCTTTTTTTTCTTCAGTAAATTCAGTTATTTTTAGGCGTTTCAGTTAGGTGTTTCTTCGTTTAGTAAATTTAGTTTTAACAAATAAACATAAATAGCAATGAAATTTGTTAACAATGCCAAAAAATAGCTTGTGAATATGTATGGATTATTTTATGGATTTTATGGATTATTTTATTTATGAATATGTATGGATTATGCAAAAATTTCTTTCAACAGGATTCCTAGTTTTAATGTGACATGAATTATAGCGCTCCTGTGCAGCAGTTTGAGGCGCTATTAGAGGTGTAAGCTGCCATGGTTGACAAACATATCTACTATCAGCGACAATCAGACCTTCTTTTCTTCCGTCAGCAAGTTCCATACCAAGGACACTGTTTTTCCAAATTCTTGAATCGTGAACTGATCCGGGCCAGTCTGCATAAAGATTAAGAAAACGTCCCTTCGCGTCATTCACCGCTTGTACATTTATACTGGAATACCCTTTCCGATTTATATAGTACTGTTTCTGATCTTCATAGGGTAGCTCAATCCGAACGTGCGTACAGTCTAGTGCTCCAGTTATACCAGGCATCCTACCCAATTCGTGAAAGTCTAATTTTATTTTTTGAAGTTCAGCCGGATCCGTAGGATAAAAAAATGAAATCGTCTAGCCTTCTTGCTAGGCAAACCGACACATCCCAAACCGCCCTACTGACAGTTGACTTGTGAACCTTTATCAAATCTCCAACTGAATTTAGAAAGCTTCCAGTTGCATAAAAGCGCAAAGCTAAACCGAGTTGTAGTTCGGGTGTTAAATGACGATTGTTTTTATTTATTTTAATCAAATCGTCTTTAATCAAGTCATTTATATATTGAAAAGTTTCTTTTTTTAATCGAAAACGGTCATAAAATTCTTTATTGTCAAAAATATCTAACGGATTTTCTCGAATTCTAAATTTCCGTTTTCGGTTTGGTCTATTTTGATTATTTAAATCGTTAAATAGCGGTACAAACGCCATTTTCCGACGTTTAAGTATAACAATAATAGTTAAGTAGCTACTTAAACCACCTCTGGAGGTGGTTTAAATTTTCTACTTAAATCGACCTACTTAAGTAGCCTACTTAAAATGGTGCAACCCGATTTTTTTTAAGTAACCAGTCAGAGCAACTTAAGTAGCTTTCATCTACTTAAGTAGTTATGGTGCAACTGGGCCTAAGTTTTAAACTTTTATGTAGTGTCTTTTTTGTTCGTGAATCAAGACTAAGATTAATATAAATTTATTTATTGTTGGGTTTTTTTGGACGGATTTTTGTTAAAAGGGATCGTTTTATAATATCAACTTAAACGTCAACAGAAAAGTAAATACATAAGATTAACCATAATAAAAGGAGTATATACTATTATTATTATTGAATTGTAAATGCAATAATGCCGCTGCTGGGACTCTCGTGTCTCTCTCCCAGTAATGAAATGGTTACTTTTTCTAATAATTATATATGTTTTTTGTTAATACTGGGAAACTGAAGCTTGAACAAAAAAATTATTTTCAATAAGTATATCGCTAAAGCGTCGATTATTACAATTTATTTCAGTGTATATTAAAATTTCAGCTATACACTGACACATTTTTTTCTAAATAAAATCTTTTTTTGGGCATTTGTTCACTTAAAACTTTTCGCCAGTTTAAATAGTTTTTGTGCAAACTATATATTTGTAACATTACGAAATATTGTGTTTATAAATTTATATATTAGTTTATCGTGTTGTTTTTCTCTTTTTTATAAGTTATTTCATGTCTTATTTTATTTCCCAACGTTTGCTTTTCGCCTTATAAATATTTTTTTTTTGATTTTTAAAACTTTTTTATAAACACAATATAAACATACTTCGCTTATTTTCAAAGCGAATCTTTGTCACATCCATGAAAATAGACCTTTATAAGGCTCTGCTACTTTATATGTTGATTTGCAGTGAAAAATTATCATAATGTTATGTTAGAAAATAATTTTTTTAAAAATATGTTGGTTTCACACGAGAGTTTGGGTTTTCGCCAATCAATCAAAAAAAAGTTTGCATGAAAAATATTTCAATTAATTGTGAGCCAAAGCTCCTAAAAAGGTACACCATTTGTGTTTAGATGGAAGATCGATTTTCGGCACACTATCCTTCCACAGTGACCAGACGATTGGCGTTCGAAATTGAACAGCAAGAACGAAAAGAAACAAGAACTCCGCTATCCGGATCTTTTTTGCTCAAAACTTTATCGATTCTGCTTATTTTGACTTGCGTTATTGTAATTACTATATTCAGGATAAAAGAAAACGAACTGGAGAAAAAAATGCTTAACCAATGGATGAAAAGCAGAAATATTTCAAACGAATCTTTCAGCAAACAGTGACGCAAGCTATTTGAAGGAATAACCGAGCCATTTAAATCCTAAACCGAGCCAGTTAAAGCCATTTAAAAAGTTTACTTTTTTGCTATCTAAAATAACTATGGTTGAATTATATCTGGCTGACGCTGAAAATTAGAATGCAGACATGAAGGGACTAACTTATAAAAAAGAGAAAAACAACACGATAAACTAATATATAAATTTATAAACACAATATTTCGTAATGTTACAAATATATAGTTTGCACAAAAACTATTTAAACTGGCGAAAAGTTTTAAGTGAACAAATGCCCAAAAAAAGATTTTATTTAGAAAAAAATGTGTCAGTGTATAGCTGAAATTTTAATATACACTGAAATAAATTGTAATAATCGACGCTTTAGCGATATACTTATTGAAAATAATTTTTTTGTTCAAGCTTCAGTTTCCCAGTATTAACAAAAAACATATATAATTATTAGAAAAAGTAACCATTTCATTACTGGGAGAGAGACACGAGAGTCCCAGCAGCGGCATTATTGCATTTACAATTCAATAATAATAATAGTATATACTCCTTTTATTATGTTAATCTTATGTATTTACTTTTCTGTTGACGTTTAAGTTGATATTATAGAACGATCCCCTTTAACAAAAATCCGTCCAAAAAAACCCAACAATAAATAAATTTATATTAATATTAGTCTTGATTCACGAACAAAAAAGACACTACATAAAAGTTTAAAACTTAGGCCCAGTTGCACCATAACTACTTAAGTAGATGAAAGGAAGGAAAAAAAGAAGGTCTGATTGTCGCTGATAGTGGATATGCTTGTTAACCATGGTAGCTTACACCTCTAATAGCGCCAAAAACTGCTGCACAGGAGCGCTATAACTCATGTCACATTAAAACTAGGAATCCTGTTGAAAGAAATTTTCACATAATCCATCCATATTCATAAATAAAATAATCCATAAAATCCATAAAATAATCCATACACATTCACAAGCTATTTTTTAACATTGTTAACAAATTTTATTGCTATTTATGTTTATTTGTTAAAACTAAATTTACTAAACGAAGAAACACTTAACCGAAACGCCTAAAAATAACTAAATTTACTGAAAAAAATAGAAAATGAAAACATTGTAAAAAGTAAAACATTATTGTTTGAAAATTGAGCTTGTAAAATAATAAACTCATATTTATTATTATTTTTTATTTTTGTATTAAAAAGTATACTATTGCAGTCAGAATGTATTTTAAAATAAAGTAGAATAATGAAAACCTTTAATAAGTACTATATAAAAGTTAATTATTCCTAATTTATATAGTTTGTTTTATAAAATCATAAAGAAGATATCAATATTAAACTTTTGTAAACAAATTATTCTTAAATGTAGTTAATTAAACTTACAATTTTCTATTATCTGTTTTGAAATAAAATTCTATAGGCACCTTGCACTGAAACTCGGTTTATACATGAAATATGCAATATACATAAGCGTCACAATAATGGAGAATTACCGTATCTCCTATTTATCTTTCGTAGTATGCAAGATAAGAACCAATACAAAATTTCGCACCCTTTTGGCCGATTTGATCTGCATACTACAAAAGATAAGCAGGAGATACGGTATTTATCCATTATGGAGACACTTATGTATATTGCATATTTCATGTATAAACCGAGTTCCAGTGCGAGGTGCCTATAGTATATATGTAAAAAATTTTTTTCTGGATAAAAATGTTGACACGGTTTAATTATATATAGAGGATGATTTGTTAGAAATAAAAATTGTGAGCAAAAATTGGATTCGTGCAATAAAGCCATAATTAAGTTAGTGCAGGTGGAACATTTCCGCTTTTTCATGACTAAAAACAATCAATAGTCCTCTGTAAATTGAAAAATAAAAAAATCATGTGTGGTTTATTATCTTTTTTTCTAAAAGTACGAGAATATTCTTTTTTTCCATTGAACTTTTCAAATTTTTTTTAATTTCAGTTTAATTTTATTTCTGCTGGCGTAAGTCAACTATACATAGATGTGTAGTGATTACCAAAATATTTTAAACTATATATATATATTAACAAAAAAATTTTGTGAATTATTCATAAAGTTTTGTTTAGTTTTATTTTTAAATACAACACGTAGTTAGAATTTTGAAACGTCTGTCAATAAAATTTTATCTATTTTTTTAATACAAGACGGAAGTTCCAAGAAAACCATACTACATAAGACAATAGTTTCTCTTTGATCTTCGCTTTATATTAAAAAATGAATAGATTTATTTTTTGCTGAATAAAAAGCAAAGAATCCTACTAAATAAATAAATCTCTTAAATAAAAGTGAAGTACCCCACCTTTTGGATATGAAATATATTTTTGTGTTAATAGCAAAATATGTGCCATTTTCCTTTATATTGTGTTTGACAATACCGCAATCTCCAATATTTGGTGTTTCTCAATTGGTAAAATTAATTATCATACATATCCGCCGTTTACCGCAATTTCGATAGCTCGATAGTATGATTAGCACAATGCATGCGGGATTCCGCAGTATTACAAAAACGCACAAAAAACTTAATACTGATTATTAATTTTCATATACAAATCCGCATTTTTTCATACAAAAAATTCAATACAATACCATTCCGACCACTTACCAATTGTTGATGGGGATCCTCGTGTGATTTGTGGAAGAGAGGTAGCCCGGCTGTGAAATGGGAATAGGCTTCCGAAACTCTTCTGGACATTCTGGACGGTAGTCTAGCACCGCGGTTGGCGGCCGAGTTCATAAAGTTCCCCTGATGGTCCAGAAAGCAGAGGGAACGTTCACAGCCCGTTGACAGGCGGCAGATTTTTCAACGCAGCACAGGAGAGTTTATCCGCGCTCATGATCTCCATGTTCTCGGTTAGTCTGATTAGCTGATCGGCTATCGAAAGTACTTGTACAACGATTTCCGGGAGTTTACGCCGCGCTTATTATAAAAAAAGAATTTTGCAAAGGCGTAGTTGAATCAACAACCCGTTTTTCACCCCTAAGGAGCAAAAATATTAAACAGCTCGTTTGTGCTGTTAAGATGTACAGAAAAGAACGAAAGGAAAAAATGTCAGATTTTAAACAGCATCGAAAAAATTTCCTAGTGATTCTATATAACTAATTGATTGAGTTATGGAATTTTATGTTACAGCATTTTATGGTTGTCAATGGAAAAAAAGTAAATGAACGCACTAAAACAGATTTAATTACAAATCTGATTATTAGGAAAAATCTTTTATTACGTTCTATTAAATAAAACACGTATCAAAATAAAAATAATAGTGATTCAAAAGCAATTGTTTGCTTGATGTTCTCAAAATTGTATGTTATTATCTAGAATAAAATTAAAATAATACAAAAAACACGTTTAAACACACTACAATGGCAATTATTCCGAAAACATTACTTTGTAAGACAATTCATTTATTATTTTGCTATTTTTAAACTTATTCATGCTGTATTTAGTATTGTTTAACCATAGCTGCATATTTATCTACATTTACTTTTATTTCTTGTTTTTAGACACGTTTTACAGTTAAGGCTGGTTCATACTTATGACAAATCGTCCTTTGGACAAAGTCCAAAGGACGATTTTAAAAAAAGCCAAAGCGTCCTTTGGAGAAGCCAAAACATCTTTGGACTTTTTCCTTTGAGAACGAAATATGAATGCTACTTAGAATTTGTCCTTTGGACAAAGTCCAAAAAAGAAAATTCAAAGGGAAAAATCCAAAGGACAAAAAGTATGAACACGTTGTGGGTTGGATTTTGTCTTTTGGAGTTTGTCCTTTGGACAAACGAGAAATGACGGTTTTACGCTGTATTTGTCTTTTGGAAAAAGTTCAAAGGACTTTTGTTGCTTGGGAGTTTGTGGAGAAGGACGTTTTGTCATAAGTATGAACCAGCCTTTAAGGAATACCTGTTAAGGTGGAAAAAGTAGAAATGTTTTAAATTTTACCAATCCAGTACTGATTAACTCAATCTCACCAGTAGCAGTTGGTATTTAAATAAATTAAGAGTTCCCCTCAAATTGGGGGATTATTATAGGCAGAATAAAATCTAGCGCCCTGACGGCGCGAAAAGAGAGTATTGCGGGGCTATTTGTGAAACACAATATAAAGGAAAAAAACGGGCAGCATATTTTGCTATTAACACAAATATATTTATATCAAAAAGGTGGGGGTACTTCACTTTTATTTAAGAGATTTATTTATTTAGTAGGATTCAATTTGCTTTTTATTCAGCAAAAAATAAAACTATTCATTTTTTTAATATAAAGCGGAAGATCTAGAGAAGAACGATTGTCTTACGCAATCGTTTTCTTGAAAGTTAAGTTATTTGTATTAAAAAAAAATAGATAAAATTTTATTAGATGTTTCAAAATTTTTAGTTATGTCATATTTTTAAAAATAAAACTAAACAAAACTTTATGAATAATTCACAAAATTTTTTTGTTAATATATATATATAGAGCAATA